>PVIR01012752.1:10111-43814 GCA_004026965.1 Petromus typicus | reverse complement strand
TGGCATAGAAGTATTCAGCAGAATTGCCTATGAAAGAGATGTCCGAGAGAAGGAGAAGTAAGATGGGAGAGGGAAGAAAGGGGCGACAAAGAAAAGAGGAGGAACGCAAGAGAGATGAGAAGCACAGAGCTGCCTTCCCCGTGCGCGGAGCGTGGCGTGTGCTCCGAGCCACTGGCGGAAACTGCGCGTTTCCCAGCCACCGACCCGCTGGAGCAGCCGGACTCCGCCTCCGTCCGGTGCACGTTTCTTCTGCCTGTTTCTCCTCATTCCATCGTGCACTGTATTCTCCAGTCAGAGCGCTCTTTCTGACACTTGCTCCTATTCCCGCTTTTCCTAATCGCCATCAGAAGTCTCTGAGCCCGGCACGGTGGCTCACGCCTGTAATCCTAGCACTCGGGAGGCTGAGGCAGGAGGATCGCAGGGAGTCTGAGGCCAGCCCATGCTACATATAGTGAATCCAAGGCCAGCCTGAACTGCAGAGTGAGACACTGTCTCAAAAACCAAAAAAAAAAAAGGTCCCTGGCCACCTAGCACTCCAGGTTCTCATGGCTGGAGATTCAGGCGACAAAAAGGCCAGGTTTGAGCCTTCGAGACTGTTTTCTGCCTTGTTTGAAGGAATCCAGACTTTGTATAAAAACGTGGAGGACAAATATGCAGACGACTGTTTGCCCCCACGATGGCTCCTTATTTCTCCCCGCACAGTCAGAGCCGCACCTGTGACTCCGTCGCGCATCGTCTCACTCCCCAGCTCTGGCCCCGTGAGTGAGCGGGAGTGTGAGCAGAACGTCTCTGCTAGAGAGGTGAGGGGCTGATGTTCTGTCCACATCTCCCTTCCCCAGGTGGGCGGCTAAGACAGGAGGGCAGCCTGACCCAGAAATGGCAACTGTGTGTCAGGGGAGGCAGAGTCTTCCAACTATTCCACTCTACATGGAAGGGATGAGAACTGTTCAGTTAAAAACCGCATGTTGGAATCTCCTTGTTATGTGATTCGCCACATAATCCCTTTTAGTTTGAACTTTCGTGGCCCACAGATGTTGGACCCACCGTGGTGTGAGACCCAGCGGGAAGGCCAGGACCGCGGCAAGACAAACTCAGTGTGGCCTCACTTTTCTTCCTAACTTTCTGGAGAGCCTTTATTTTACATGTATATCTTTTCATTTTCCCTTCAAACAAAAAAAAAAAAGGAAAAGGTCTCTTAGAGTTATAAGAGAATCACAAGCTATCTATTCGGGACAGGAGTTGAACTTGGAGCCTCACACTTACCCAGCAGGTGCGAGGCCACTGAGTTACAAACCTGGCCCCACGCTTCATACTTGAATGCTTTCTAGGATTTTATTTCTTTAAGTCTTCTGTTATTTGGCTAAGGTTGTATTCTACTTCACTTTCATGAGCCTTAATTCCTAGCTAGAAGCATCTTGTCTTGGTTATCATCGCCTGGAAAAATAACCACACAAACCTGACATTCATGGGAGGCCCCTGGTTTATGCTACACCTTTACATATTTGTGGGAGGTTTTCCCATTTACATGACAGCAAGTTGAAAAAAATCACTGAAATCAGACAGAAGCTGACAGCAGAAGGACATTGGGAGATGACGCCCCCTTGGACCTCAGAAATTGGCAGTTTCCTGCGGGTCTGAGGCCACCCCAGAAAGCGACGGCCGTCATCTGGGTTTCTAACAAGAGGAAGTTAAGAAGTGAGTTAAGAAGAAAGTTAAGAAGTTAAGAAGTGAGTTAAGAAGTTAAGAAGAAAAAGAAACCCTTTAGAGGAGCGAACCCAAATTTAGGAGGACAAGTTTTCACGTGGTCATCTAGAAATGATAATAGCAGCAAAGTGGAGGCTATGAAGCACTGTGGGTTGTAGAGCAAGTTCTTGTGCCTTGTAAAGCTTGGAGCCAAAGGGTATTATTTTGATAATTCTAGGAGTAAACGTGAAGTATCTGCAATAGCTGAAATCATTGCACAGTATAAATTTTGAGTGGGCCATGTCCTGCGAACTGATACAAAAGCCAAAAGCCAAAAAGAAAACCCCTCAAAAGAGAGATAAATTTGAATTATGTAAATTACATATGTATCAAACCCAAAAATCAAGATAAGCCAACTCAGAGACAAATATTGCATGGGGGAAAATGCCACTTATCTTACAAAGGTTAATTATCCTACTTTAGAAAATTATTATAAGTTGATAGACCGGTAACAATAGAAAAATGTGTAAAAGGGAATAATTTGACAGTTCACAAAAATACAGATGCACATTGTATATGTAAAAAGCTTTCCACTCTCACTCACACAGTGAATGAATGTAAATCAATTGAGGCAACCTTGAAATGCCATTTTTCTTTTTTTTTAGGTTTTTTTTGAGACAGGGTTTCGCTTTGTGGTTCAGGCTGGCCCTGAGCTCAGCCTCCAACTCACATCACAGCAATCCTCCTGCCTCTGCCTCCCAAGTGCTGGGATAACAGGCATGAGCCACCACGCCCGGCACTCTGGTGTGTGGTACTGGTTGCTGCTGGGTGTGAGTCTCCACACCCAGTATTGTATGTGGTTACCGGGGATTGAACCCGGGTCCTTGCGCTTGCAAGACAGGCGCCGGAACCACTGAGCTAACTCCCTGGCCCTCATTCTACTCATTTTCAATAAAAACTCAACAAGGTTTTAAGGGTTGGCAAAATGATATTAAAATTCACAAGAATGAGAATATGGCCATAATAACCAAACTGGAAAAGATAAGTGAATGAGACCATCTTATAGAATTTTCGTGCTTAATATGTACTGATGCTTGATATGTATTGATACAGAACAGATAGACTAACAAATCAGACTAGAAAGCCCAGTAGCAATTCCACATCTATTCGTTTATCTATCTTCCTTCCATTCCACCAAATTATATCTTATGCCAGAACGGATGGGCTCTGGACAGCCGAGCTGTGCATCCTTACCCCAAACAGGTACCCGCAAGGCAGACCGACTGTCAGCCATCTTTGGTCTGATTTACAAGGACAAGAAGTTATGGAAGGGCTGGTGGTGTGAAAGAAATAAGTAGATCAGTAAAAAGGAAAGTATGAAAGAAAAAAATGTAAAAATATCTTAATGAGGTTAGTGATAAGTAGGCTATAAGTAGCAGGAATGACTGGAAGATGTAATCTTTAAAAACATATCATAAGCCCACTTATCTAAATGTTGAAATAATTCTTCACATTTTTTAAGGTCAAGTCAAGGAAAGAAATATGAAAATAAAAAGTTAAAGGTCTCAGACTGGTTCAGGTTAAAGCGGAAAGGATGAGGTGCTAGAGTAGAAAAATACCCATATCCATCCCGTTCCGTTTTATAATAAATCCTTTTCAGGCCTTTATTCCTGTCAATAAACTGAGCTCTGTGGATCTGCTTTTCCTAGAAAGCTAAGCAGTGAAATTCTTAGGATGAGGTTTTTAAAACACTAAGTCTTTCTAACAAAGGAATCACAGAAAGATCACGAAAGGAAAGTTTCTTCAATACATCACTGTGGAAGGGGAAAGAATTCTGCACTATAAAACTCATTATAAGAGTGATTTGATGAAGTGTTGAATTGAGAAATTTTATTAAAAACTATGTCTTATTCGCTAGTAAAATATAGAGATGTGTCTATAATCATTACCAATTTTTCTATACTTTAAATTTATCATTGGAAGAGTTATGTGAAGGTGTTCTTGTAAACTTCTCCAAATTAGAAATAACTGCCATTTCTCAAAAACTCAATTTCCAAGAAAACTTAATAACTTTTGCCGATAATATTTGAAGGCACACCTGGAATCCTAGAGTGTATAAACGCACATCAGACTTTATACTGAGTCAGTAGCATGGTGATACTCCCAAATGTAATTAGGAGATGAAGTGACCCAACATTTTCTGTTAAATAAGAATTTTGAGGATTGGGCCGGGGAGTTAGCTCAGTGGTTCCAGCGCCTGTCTTGCAAGCGCAAGGCCCTGGGTTCGATCCCCGGTAACCACATACTATACTGGGCGTGGAGACTCACCCCAGCAGCAACAAGCACCACATACCACAGTGCCGGGCGTGGTGGCTCATGCCTGTCATCCCAGCACTCGAGAGGCAGAGGCAGGAGGATTGCTGTGATGTGAGTTGGAGGCTGAGCTCAGGCCAGCCTGAACCACATATCGAGACCCTGTCTCAAAAAACCTTAAAAAAAAAAAAAAGAATTTTGAGGATTTTGTCTCATTTATTTATTTATTTATTTATTTATTGAGACAGGGTCTCGCTTTTGTGGTTCAGGCTGGCCCTGAGTTCAGCCTCCAACTCACATCACATCAATCCTCCTGCCTCTGCCTCCCGAGTGCTGGGATTACAGGCGTGAGCCACCACGCCCGGCACTGTGGTGTGTGGTACTGATTGCTGCTGGGTGTGGGTCTCCACACCCAGTACTGTTATGTGGTTTCTGAGGATCCAACCCGGGCCCTTGCACTTGCAAGACAGGCGCCAGAACCACTGAGCTAAATCCCGGGCCCGGATTTTATCTCATTTAAATTCACTCTAGTTACCATGCAGTAGAAAAAGGATGTTTATAGAAACATACAGAGTTATATGATATAAAAACTACTCAAAAAGTGCATGATTTACACAAAATTTGTTCCTAGACTGAGAACATTAGGTGAAACACGGATAAAAGGGTTATTTTTGAACATCTCTCTTGCTCCCCAGTTAATCTGACAGCTGAAAGGATTTAGAATCAGAGCTTCCAGGGAGCTGACAAAGGGGCGGAGGAGATCTCTGTGGATTTACGTCTCACATTTACAAAAGCCATGTGGACGACACACGCAAACACTGAAAGTGACCAGATTCTTCACAAATATTCTATAATCCAATACAGAACAGTCTTTTCCAAGGCTTGAGGCTGAAGGAGCTATTGTGAAGATGACAGGAAGAGCAGAACCACGGAAAACGGTTCCCGAATCTGACCACGGAAAAATTAAAACTCCGTTAGGACAGGAGAGTCCAGGACACAGACGGTCAGCAGCGCGCGACCCAGACTTAGTATGTACGTCACAAGCGTCTCCAGTCCTCGCAGTGAGAAAGATACGATGCCCCAGCAGGAAAGGTCAGCATCTCCTGGCCACAGAGACTTCCAGGAAGCAGAAAAACCATTGGCCAAATACAAAAGCCAAGTTCCTGACTCAACAAAAATGAAAAGAATGCATGTTAAAGCAGCCCTGACGATTCAACTAAAAAAGTTGAACGTGTTCACTGTTTCTCTATAATACACTAGTTTAACAATTTAAATATACATATAAGGAAAGCATGTATATCATATTACCAAATTTAAATAATAAAATTATAGCCCAAAACGTATCTATACAGGAACAGACAAATTCTTGAAAGATGAATGACTATAGAAAACAAAATTTTAAATCAAGATTAAAAAATTCACCAAGGTATAATATAAGCATTTGGAAAAAAATAAGTTATTACCTTAAAAGGCATACATTTTGTGTCATACAATAGATATAGGAAGTAGTGATAAAAAATATCAACATTAAAAACAATAATAATAATAACATAAAAATCAAATAAATTCTTATTTGTTCTTACTTTTTTTCCCCGTGTCTTTTCCTGACGTAGAACCGTTTCCCACACCCACAGCACCTGGAAAGCGACAGGTGGTGATCAGAGATCTGTAACTGGCAAGTCAACGTCACACTTGGTATCATAGTATCATTTCTTTGACTTCCTTGAGGGAAACGATGGGTACAAAATTGATGGCTGACGCCTTCCTTCAGATCGCCCAGGCTGGGAGATCGCTCAGTTACTCTGCATACTAGTTTCGTCCTTTGCATAACGGTGATGTCAACAGTTAATTTGTTCAGGTTTTGATTTCCATGAAGATTAAGTAAGACATTTGCAAAAATTGAAAGAAAGTCACTACCTACAATTATATATTGGAGGATATCTTTTATTTTTAGTTATCTGGAGTACTTCTCCTGACAGGTACCCATTTCTATTTCTAGACCTTTCTCAGGTTGTGACAAAATGACATCATCATCTCCCAGATCAATACCTGAAGAATGTGGCTTTCTTTGTTTCATAGGTATGGAGAGAAACACCTCACTACCGATGTGCTAATATAACGAGTAAGACATTGCCATTTTTACCAGCGTATCTACACTGTGGCATCTACTTATACTTAAATGTGATTTTCTATTGAGTTCTTGCTTCTCTGTGGTCCCCCAGGGTTGGATCAAGCAGATACAGAGCACCGGCTTCTGGGTTGGACTTGTTCCTTGTCATCATGGTCTTACAGACAAATAAAGCTAGAGGTGAGAAGTCTGATTTCAGACTCCTACCGTCCTATGGTCTGAGGGTGCCTGGCGGCCCACTTCCCATTGGTGAACCAGTGTCTGCCTGGTCTTCTCCTTGAATTCTGATCACCCACCATAGTGACACCCAGTGTCGGCGGTGTTCTGAGCCTCCTCCATCCCGAGATCCTTGGGCACCTTACCCAGCCTGTGAGACTGTTGCTCACTTTCCGTCCTTGCTCCTTGGCCTTCTGACACACATTTTGTGGAACACATGATACAGGAACATTTATTTCCAGGTCCTGGCAGCTCTGCTCCTAAATTGTGATTTGTAAAAAATGTTCATTTGTGCCCTCTCTCAGCTAAAGAGTTACCTTTCTCCCAACGTTGGTGGCCCCTGCTCCCCACTCCCACATCAAAGGGTGGCTCTACCTCTGGGGTCTCTCTTTCAACGTTCCTCCTATACTTATGTCCCTTCTCTTCATAAGCGACGCTGAGACTTCCCACTTACAAAACACTGCTGATTAGTAGTACGTTTGGAAAACAGAACGCTGGAGAGGCAAAGACAGGTTTTGGGGGGAGGTGATGTGTGCATTTGTGGAAGCATTAAACCTGGCGTTTGAAGGCCTCAGGAGACATTCAGGGGGCAGCTACGACCTGCAGGACCTCGGACAGAGGCCCCGGGCCGGCTCCCGGCGGGCTGGCTGCGGGTGTCCCCCGGCCACCTCAGGTTGTGGACTGTGATGGGAGCCGTAGGAGTGGGCAAAACCATTCGGTGGGTTTTGTGTAATCTGGGCGAGTGGCGAGCCGCTTCAATACCTGAGAACATTTTTTTTGGAAAACACTGCTCCTGTGAGGCACACCTTGGGCCAAGTTGCTTGTGTCTCACGTCCATCTGAGATGTGGCCGTTTTTCTAGCACTTTCCCTTCGCACTGATTCCTTCCATGTTTTTTTCACACTTTCTCTACACAGTTTCTGTTACGCCTCATCTTTCTCACTTCTCTTCCGTGTCCTGTATGTATCTCATTCCACCGATTTTCTACACTCATACTGCTGTGTCTAGTTTCATTATTGAGGCGGCCTTATTAGCGTCCCGCTGCTTCTGCAGTGTCAGGCCTTGTCTTTGTCCCCTCCACTCAGCCCCGCCTCACAGAGCACGACTTTCACTGCCATTAGGTCGCAGCTCGTGGCTGCGCACAGAGCCGGCTCTATCACCTTTGCCAGCTCTCTGCGAGCTCTCTAAGTCGCAGGCCCATCACAGGCTCTCTCATGTTGCTGGTTCAATCTCTAAGAGGATTCTTGGAAACCATCCTCCTTCTCCCTCAAACTCCTGATTTGGTGTATTTGGATCTGTGTTCATCTAGAAAAAAAAATTTATCCAGATACCCCCCTTTCTGTCTCTCCGTACTGGGGATCACACTCAGGACCTGTCTTGTGAGGCAGGCACCAGAACCACTACACCAAGTTCCTAGCAAGACATCTTCTCATCTGACCACCTACCCTATCACGGTACGCTTTCTCCTGGCATTACGCTTTCTCTTTATCCAGTGTCACCCCCTCCATCCAAGAACTGACTCTTCTTTCTCATTTGACCCCACAGACCTGCAGAAAGCAGTTAAGAGTTCCTCCTATAGGGGGACAGATGTGTGTGTGCACATGCGTGTGTGTGCCCGTGCATGTTTATAGGGGAGAGAGAAGAGTTCTTCCTGCGTGTACAAAGGGAGACAAAAATAATATTATCGTAAATGACTGCTCCCCACCTGCTAATAGGTCTAATTCCTTCTGACATTCTTCCATTCATGTGAAGATCTTAGACTGACAAGACACCAACAACAAATAAGGAAACAACAGTCTATGCACTATGGAAACAGCTCAGGCTAGTTACGTGAGCCCTGCGGAGCACTCGACTGAGCTCAGAAAGCAACACGCCTGCCCCGGGCCACCGCACACCCGCAGAGGCTGAGTCTGCTCCACGCGGCCACACTTCATTCTTCTGTCCAGCGCTCGCCCAGCGCCCACCTTTGTACAGTTCTAACCCTGTCTCTTGACAGCCACTCGAATGTTTTCTCCGCGATGCTCTGAATCTTTGCTCTGCCTTTGTTTCTCTATTAATCCTTTCTGGATTTAGCCTTTTAACTTCTTTGTATACAAAATAGCCAGTTCTATTCTTACCCTGTCTGTCTGTGTCTTTCATCTTTTGCTCTGTATCGACTATCACGCGCACGTGCGTGCGCACGCACACACACACACACACACACACACACACATACAGCCTGCTAAAACATGGGGTACACGCTTCAGTCACTGTACTAACAAATGTCCGGAAGTGAATGGCTGCTACTTCGAGTACGTCTTGTAATTGTAGGGGCCAAAGGTAATTTGTATTAATCTGATACTATCTCAATAAATTCAGTATTAAAATATTTATACAAGTTTTCCTTTTCCTGATGTATACTTCTCTATGTAAATTATACATATATATATATATATATATACACACACCTATATATGTTTACATTATGTATATATACATGATGTGTGTATACACACCCACATATGTATGTTACACATATATTTTATGCAGTCTACTACATACATTATTTGTGGTAGTTGTTAAATAAGCTTTTTTTTGAATGAGGTACGGATGCATTTTCCTGTGAATACTGTGGGTCTCTTTTTTACTTCTGAACTCTGATCACGCTGCGCAGTTCTTTTCTCTTTGATTTGTACACACAGCAGTCCCCTCCCTGGAGCCACTGGGGCTGCTCGTGCCTGTGGTTCCCCTAGGCTTCTGACCCTCACAAGTGTGTACACCTATCTCCTTGGCCCCTATCTCCCTCCAGGAGTTCACCTGCTTTGGTCTTAAGGGTTTTGTGATGACAGAGTATTCGTCAGAGTACCCTGACAAGCGCAATCCAATTACACTTCGAGGGACATTTGTCAAAAACTATACTAACATTTGAGAGTTATTGATCCAAAGTTTTTATTTCTATAATTACACAGCAGGAGCAGTTGTCTTTTTAAGTTTCTATAATTACAAGTATCAGATGACCATTATATCAATAGAAATCTATGACCTTTGTGTTACCAGGCAGGACAGCGGGTATTAAAAAAAGATAACTTCATATTGCTAATTATTTCTTCTATCATAACAATATGTAATCACACACATTTAGTTAGTAAGACTCCTCTGTGTCATGTGGGTTTATAGTAATTTTCTGCTCCCGTCCATCATCTACCGGTAGGAGAAGGCGCTCCCGGTATTAACGGGACACCGGGCAGTCAAGGTGCTCAGACACACAGTGACTTTTAGTTCAGATTCCTGACATCCTGCAGGCCAAGGCTCGGCTCCTAATCTTCTTTACCTGATCCACTTCTTGCAGCCTCTCTATGTTCTTCTCTGTGGTTCAGTCCGGAAGAGCCAGCGCTGTCGAGACCTGCGGGGACAGAAACTGCTTCAGTGCTCTTAGGCCTTGGGGACCCACGCAGGAGAGAAGTGTGACGAGGACGCTGGCAAAGGGCAGCACGTGAAGGAGGGTTCGAAAGACCCGACCACCGGCCGCTTCGGCTGTCCCTGAGTCACTGGTCGAGAGCATTCCGGGGACCGTCCCCGAGGCTGTGATGAGGGACCCGCCCTTGGCCACCACGTCTCCTATCTCTCACCCTTTCCACTTGTCTGCACACATTTCTGCCTCTACCTCTTTCTTGTCCAGGGGACGTGGAAGCAGCATTTAAAAGGTCTCAGCACCCCCGCTGGCTGAGCTAAACAAGGGTACTGAGCAGAGCGCACCCCCCTTGAGAACGATCCGATCCTTCTGCGGATGAAAACAGACTCGCACGGTGCCTGTGCCACGGCATTCTTTCTTCTTGGTACCAGGGACTGAGCTCAGGACCTCGCACTTGCCACAAAGGCGCAGGCCAGGCCATGCACACTCTGAGGCCCACGTGTTATACCAGTCAGCTTAACCCGACTAATTCAAAGTGCATAATGTATAATAATCACCTAAAATGCTAACAAATTAGTCTTACTATTCAAAATATATTAAAATTTTTCTGAATAAAAACTTTGTAACAAAGGGAAGTATTTGTTACACCTGGAGTTTTTAATTGACATTACAATTATTCCAGTTGTATGCTGTCCGCTCCCTGTAGACGGTTTTCTACTATGCACAAGATTAGAAAGAAAAGAAAGATACAGGGGGACAATAAGTACAAAGGTTATACACTTTATGACTACCTACGTTGTAGGCAAGTTTTGGATTAATAAGATGCTAAAATGATTCTCTCTTCATCTTAAGAACAGGGATTGCCACCAAATGGGGAAGAGACCCAAAGTTATTTAGCCCTAAAGGCAAAATCAAAGGCGTTTTGAAACCTATTTGCTTTTGTAGGTTGCAACTAGCTAGCTTCGCAGTGAGTCTGGGAGCACAGGCCTTACCTGCTGAACTCAGCGTCCTTCCCCAACTCGAGCTAAGGAAGTTTATTTTGGGGAGCTCATTTTCCTCACTGGATTCTGAAGAGTCGGGGTCACGTTCTCTCCCTGCAAAAAGGACCAATGTCCCCAGGGGCTCTCAGTCGTCACAGAGAAATCCAGACAGGAGAAGAGCATTCTGTACAAAGAGAGCTGGGAAACTTAGAAAGCCTGGCATTCCGGGCAAGAATGTCCCTCCCTGAGGCCACTGTGGTCTATCACAATCCGTGGGACCTATGGGTTAAGATTTCATTCCTTGTTGCCACCTGAACTGCAGGTTGAGAAGGTGTCATCCCCAAGGGGCATCTCAGTTTTGTCCTGGCGCTCTGTCTTCTTACACTGTGTTATCTTTTTTCTTTTATTTGTCCCTTTAAGGATCTGTTGTCAGCTTTTTATCAGTATGTGTGAGTATTTGTAGTTTTGTTTCTTTCTCAGAGCAATCACAGAAATTTGGTATTGAAGGAGGTCAATCTCCCCCTTGGCTATTAGTACTACTGCTCTCTCCCGTAGAAACATTAAGAAAAACTTACACTTCTATTTAAGAAATAATAAAGAGTTATTGTGTTTAAGTCATTGACTTCTTTGGGATTATAATTTATAATAGTTTGTTTTACTTAACTAATATAAAAAGTTAACATACTAATCATCTAGAATCAAACTAAATTTGGATTTTAGTTTAAGGCCATAACAAAGATTAGCATTAATCTCTTGTTGGAAGTATGGTTCCTTGAGGTCTTAAGTTACTTCTCTCTTTGGCTGAGACACACACCCAACACCCAGTTATGAGGGGGAAGCTTTACTTAACTCACAGTTTGCAGAGGTTTCAGTCCACAATCTGCTGGCTCCAAGGCAGGGTGGCATGGCAGAAGGGCATCGCAGAGGAGAACCGATTCATGGCAAGCAGAAGAGAGCAAAAGCAAGCAAGCAGGGGACAGCCGTAGCTCTTTCTATCCCTCATCCAGGCCACTCGGGACAGGCAGCACTCACACCCTTCCTCTGAGCGTTGTGCCACTGTATCCTTTTTTCTTGGTACCAAGCATTGAGCTCAGGACCTTGCACTTGCCACACAGGTGAAGCCTTGAGCCCTGAGCAAGCACCACACCATGACTCAGGCCCTGCGTCACACTCTCAGATCCAGCCCTGACTGCGAGAGGCTTTGCGGGGACAGCTGGGCACAGGCCATAACGATTGATAACCACATTTCCTTTTACCTCTTTTCAGAGGGCTTTTTGTGAATGTCTGTAAAACATCGCCATGGGTAGAGACTGTAAAGAAAAAGGAAGGAAGGTAAATACCTGCACAGACAGATGAGTGCTCACACAGCGTTTCAGCTTGCAGCCCTCACCAAATTTTCATGAATACTTTCCTTTCTTTTTTACTATTCAATCTGGTTCTGCCCAGAGTCATCAAGTTGGGGTCCAATCTGGTTTTTCAAAATTCTTTATGTAAATTTGTAAATAATTCTTAACTACCACTTCAGCTTTTTCATCTATGAAGTTAGGATCACCTCCCTCCTTATGATACCTCCCTGTTGAGGTTCTTGTGATGACAATAGGAAGATTTAATTGCAAAAGGCAAACAAAAATCGCAAAGTGTGCCAACCATGGAACTAAAATCTGGGTTTGAATGGAGTTGATCTGAAGTCATTTTTATCCAATCACAAATTAAATAACAGCACAAATCATTCTTTGAAGACTTTAAACTTGTGACTAAGGAAACTATTAATGAATAGAGGAACAATGCTTACTATGACCTACAAGAGGGAGAGGAGGAAAAGAGAATAAGTACTTTGTTTCAACTCTTCAGTATTAATAGGCTGTGTAGCCAAAAAGGCTCTTTTGATTTTTGCTATGTTTTCATGTATCAGTCGGACTTATCCAGTTCAACAACAGTTAGAAGGGCTTCTTGACATCTTTCATTTCCCAGTAGCTTAGGGAAGTTAAGTAAATGGTGCCCTGAAGCTGGAGGAGTGGAGAGTGTGGGGAAGGCTCTGAAGACAGCTCCTCACACACAGAGGTCCGGTCCCGACTCCGACGTTCTCTAGCCTAGGGGTTGCAATTTCCACATTCTTACTTTCATTCTGATATGAGCACCTGGCTTCTTGAGTCTCCTCTTCCTTATTTGATTCGAAAGGGTCGTGATTACTGATCACTGAATAAAAGAAGACAGAGCGTTAAAATGTAAATGATGGAGAAGGGCAAATAAAAGCGTCCCATGAGATGCAGGGAGGTGGACCCTGTAGAGGCGGGAGGGGACCTGGGAAGGATTCGGGAAGGAATAAAGATGATCAGGGCGCCACGCAGTACATGCCCCTCCCCCAGGCTGAAACACACACTAATAAAAAACTTTAAAAAATAAGAGCAGAATTCTTTAGAGTTTTCAGTTGTGACCACGGAAAAAAATTCAGTAAGAAATTTCCCAACAGGAAAACGTGGAAGAATCTTGAAAATTCACCCGTCTAAACTGCGGCCCGGTGGTTAGCAACACTCCATTTTTGTCCCCCGAGGCGGAGGCAGGTCACGGACAGGGGACGTCTTCGCACTGCCTGCTGGGCCCTTGCTCTGGGTACACCTTCCTCCCACTTCTTACTCCGTCTACTTCGCATTTCTGAATTCCACCCTCTCTACCTGCGCTCTCCACACGGACGACCTTGACAGCTCACATTAAAATGAACCTCTTCCGCTCTTGCCAGCACGGTGCCTCCTGGCGCCCATCTCAGGGCTGAGAATAAGCTTTTGTGTTTGAGCTGGAGACATATTTGGGGATGGTTTTTTGGAGTGGCTTTTCTGACACTACGAATAAAGTAGGCACTGTCTAAAAACAGAAGCAAATTCACATTTTCCATGAAACAGTATCATCAGCAACTAGAATGAGGTGTTATTTAACGAGTTGCTCTTTTCTAACCTCAAGGCCAGGTTGTATTTTCGTTTGCTCTCAGGTCTTAAGTTTTTTTCCCTAAAGAAGATATCACTGGATCCGACAAATACAAAGGGGAAAAAAAATCACCAATTTATACGTTACAGAGTTTTAAATTTTATGACAACTCATGTTGCAGAAAGGACTGAGAAAACACTTTTGAAAAGCACTTCTTTTCACATATTACAAAGCAAATAAACAAAGAATCCAGGACGCTGGAGACTGAGATATTTCTGGAGTTGTGCTTTCTCCTCTAGGGAACTATAGGGACTGCTCAGTCCACCCATTAAGGGTGTGTAAAGAAAAAAGTAATGCATTATTTGCAAAGATCTTTCGAAAAATCACTCCATGTGCCATTACTTGCTAAAAAATTTGGTTAAAACAGTATTTCGGGTTTCAGAATAGTTTATCTCAAATCTTTATTTCTACTAACATTAGATAGTTGAATGAGTTTTCTTTTGACCCTGTCTGAAGTCTGTGGCCGGATAATATTACGATCTTCCAACAAAGGAATATTTAGCTTTCTGTTTTCACTCTAGAAATCACTGGTCAAGTCTGGGTCCTCCCAGCCCGGCAGCCGACAGTGTAAAGAACCAAAGGCATCATTTTGCCGCCCTATACCAACCACGTAATCAGTGCGGGCGTAAGTAAAATCTACCAATGACACTAATCTTTCAAAATAAATGTGCAATAATTACCCTGCTCCTGCATGGCCTAAAATGGTCAGGTAAAATCAATGTAAAGAACTGGGTTCTGTGAAAAACTGGATCCACTGCAGAGAACGCGTCAGAATAAACGCAGCCAAACAGCAGCTGTAGCTTCCCAGCCCCACCGGCCGCCCGCCCCGCTGCGCCTCCTCACCGCGCTCGCTTCCCGGGGCCCAGGCGGATGCTCCAGAGGACCCGTCCCAGTCGCTGGGCTCTTCAGAGTCATCGCTGATGACTGCACAAGGGGGCGAAACCCTCTGAGAGTCTGTGGTGACCGAGGAGGCTCCGCAGCTCGGGGTCCCCCCGCAGAGCCCCGGGGCGCTCAGCCCCTCGGCCCGCGCTGGTCCCCGAAGGTGAGTCCGCACGGGGCTGGGCTCAGGGCAGAGGACCTGGCCACCGGCGCGGACCGTGCGGCCCCCGCTTTTCATCTTCCCTGCAGTCACCTGACCCGCTTCTTCTGCTCCTGGTTTACTTCGTGTCCTTCTCAGCCCTGCCCTTATCCCTGCACCCCCCGCCGTCTGCCATAGCATCTCTTTACACTTCTTCCTCTTGGGGTGATTTCCCCGTCTCCTCTCGTGAACAGTGGTTCCGTGATTTCCTTCACTTTTTTCTTTTTTGAGACAGGGTCTTGCTTTATAGTTCAGACTGACCTTGAACTATGCAGCCCTGGCTAGCCTCCAACTCACAGCAATCCTCCTGCCTCTGCCTCCTGAGGGCTGGAATTATAGGTGTGAGCCACCACGCCCGGCACTGTGGTGTGTGGTGCTGATGCTGGTGGGCGTGAGTCTCCACGCCCGGCACTGTGGTGTGTGGTGACTGGGGATCGAACTCGGGGCCTTGCTCTTGCCAGGCAGACGCTGGGACCACTGAGCTAGTGCCCGGCCCTCCCCCTCTTTTCAACTCCTGCCTCTTGCCTTCTTTCTCAAATCAGTCTTTTTATTTCCTCCATTTCCGCCTTGCGATTTTCCCCAATTCCTAAGAACTTCTGTTGCGGTAAATGCTCACGTCAGGTGCACAGGCGCTGCCTCCCGCCCTCCCCGACCCCCGCGGCCTGGCTGGGCGCCGACACGCCGGAGACCGCGGCCCGCCAGCCAGCTCCGAGGCCTGGCTCAGCCTTACCTATCACGTCAGGCACCTGCGGGCAGCGCGGCCTGGCCCGGGCGCGCCGCTTGTCTTCCGAGTGGAAGGGCTTTTCCTTCTTTATGTCCACCAGAAGCACAGAGCAGGAGTTCACCTGGATCCCTTGGCTGTGCACCTCTGTCCCTGGGCGGATTGTAGTGAAGAAAGACCATGCATCCGGCTCTCTGGAGGGCCGCAAGGCTCCCTTCCTGCTTCTCACGGTGGGGCGAGGCCTCACCCGGACGCCCCTCTGCTCTCTATGGTGTAGTTCTGTCCTTTCCTCTGTGCCCTGTCGGTGCTGTTTTGGTTTCATCTCTTCCTTTATTTATTGTTCTGCTCCAAGAAATCATCTTTGTTTTCCCCCAAATCAAAATTATGACCACCATATACTACACACAGATGAGAGCGGGATTTCAGTGATCACAGAGTAGGTAGTGTTGCTTAGGTCAAAAAGCAGATTACGGGGCCAGAGATTTAGTTGAGTGGTTCCAGTGCCTGCCTTGCTAGTGCAAGGTCCCCAGTTCGATCCTGGTAACCACATACAACAATGCTGGGCATGGTGACTCGTGCCCACCAGCAATCAATACCATACTCCACAGTGCAGTCACACCTGTAACCCCAGCACTCGGGAGGCAGAGACAGGAGGATTGTGTGTTCCAGGCTCACCTGGCTACACAGTGAGCTGAGGGCCAGCCTGACTACAAACTGAGACCCTGTCTCAAAAAAAAGGAAGCAGATTACGAAGACCCCAAGTCGCCTCTCACGGACACCTCCCACGCATGGACCCCATCATGGCCCTCAGAGTTGACCACCGTCTTGATTTCCAAGGCTAGATACACAGTAACTTTTATGTAACTGGTAGACGTTGCCTCTTCTCTCCCCACCCCATGGTGACAGGGACATGTTTGTGGTAGTCTTCTGTGTTCTTTTGGTGCAGCTATTTTCACAACCGTATAGTATTCCATCACAGAGAGAAGCCATAAATGCATTTACCCAAATACACTGTTTAATGTGTTTGCTTTTTATGAACAACGCTGCTATGAACACACTTTCCTATGTGCGTTTCTCATCATTTCTGCTTAAGAATGTAATTCTTGGTTCTAGTGTATGCACATTTTAACTTAAACAGCGAGCTGCCAAAGCAAATTTCAAGGCAGAGATGTAGAAGAGCGGGTTTCACAGCGGAAGCCAGGCTGGTGTGCTGGAATGTGGCGTCGTGAGGATAACGCCGAGTGTTGGGGAATAGAGCGTGGCCGGCGCCCCCCCCCCACCACGCTCACGC
Source organism: Petromus typicus (assembly GCA_004026965.1). NCBI lineage: Eukaryota > Metazoa > Chordata > Mammalia > Rodentia > Petromuridae > Petromus > Petromus typicus. The sequence goes on along the minus strand of PVIR01012752.1, from coordinate 27,035 downwards.
CCAGGGCCACAGGGAGGCGCTGGCTTTTACTGGCTAAGTGGAAACGGTGGAGGATGGAGCGAGCCGAAAACCGCCCCCGGGTGTGAGCGCGGCTGGCAGGGGTCAGGACGAGGGGCTCGGGCCGCGCAAGGGGAGAGAAGGACAAGTGAGAACTACTTAAAGTTGAAATTGACAGACTTGGGGAAGAAAGTGCTGACTGCTTTGAAGTAAGACAAATACTGCAGGATCTCACCCATGTGGAGTGAGACAGGGATATCTCAGAGGAGTCCGATGCTATTTACCAGGGGCTAAGGGGGAGGCAAAGGGGGGGGACGACACTACAAAAAATAAGTTCAAGAGGTCTACTGTATAACACAGTGACTGTAGCAATTAACAACCTGTTGCATTCTCAAGAACTGTTAAGAGATTTTGTGTTCTCGCCACAAAAGCAACGTGTGCCATTATGACATGCGCGTTTTAAAATATCATGTTTTAGATGTGTGTGTGATTGTGTGTGATGGATGGAGGCCAGGGCCTCACACTTTCTAGGCAAGTACCTTATCCCTGAGCTACACCACCGGCCCCAAATATATATAATTTTTCATTTTTCAGTTTAAAAATGGTTAAGATGAGTTTCTAGGGGGCAACTGACCACCAAAAATGTAGAATGTTTGATAAAAATTGCTGAGGTGAGTAATCCTTACTTTCCTCCTCACAGGGCGACGGGCTGCGTGGGTCCTCGCTCACATCTGCCTCTTTCCCGGGAACAGCTCCTTCCTCACACGACTCTGAAAGTAAAATGCAACCTGAGTCCTGCAGCGCCTCGTTCTCCCTGTCTCCTTTCGTCGTTCTTCACCTGGCTTCTGTCCCTCCTGTACTTCTACTTCTGTCTGCATTTGCCGACACCTCCACCCCGAGGACGTCTTTCCCTGATTTCACGGCCAGCACCTCTCCGACCCCCTTTCGCCTCTTCTTTCTCTCTCTTCTCCACTGGAGACTTACCCTCATCCTCTCCATCTCTCAAGGCTCCTCCTTCTTTTAGGGAGGCAGACTAGGCACTGCACCCAGGGCTTTCGGACTGCGCCACAACCGCAGTGACCACACCTTCTTTTATTTAAAGACAGGGCCTCACTAAGTTGCCCAGGCAGGGCTTGAGCCTGGGATCCTCCTGCCTCAGCCTCGCAGAGCGCTGGGGTCACAGGCCTGCACCACGACACCTGCTCGTTCTTCCTTGCTAACCACCCTCTTCCGCGTCTCTTTCCTCAGTGTGTCAGGCCGTCCCTGCTCTCTCTGAGCCTGAGGCCCGGCCTCGGCAGGCTCAACACTGGGATTACGAATCTCCCCTTACACAGGCTCTGGACTACTCCTCCACCAGCGGCCAGGACCTCTCGGCCTCCCACACTCGGCAAACAAACCCTCGGCTCCTGATGCAGACTCCCGGGCGGTCTGCTCATCTGTGTGGCGGCTTCCTGGTACATCATCATCTCTCTCTCTGGCTGTCTCTGTTCTTAGGCCACCGACCTTCTCTCTTCCGTGTGGCTGGTTTGGAAGTCCGTTTTCACGTAAGGTTCTGCCTGAAACACATTTTGATTCACTGATTATTTTCCTCTTGTATCCATCCGGGTCCAACAGGAAAATACAAATTATTCTAAACACTGAAAACAAAAGAGCATGGAATTCAGCTAATGGGAGAGCTGAGAAGCCTTAATGGAAGAAAGCAGCAGCCCAGAGGCTGGGAGAGCACGGAAGAGGAGCGCTGGGTGGGCCTTGGCAAGGCAGCCGCTGCCAGGGCCACCCCCCGCGGTGATGGAGGAGCACCGTACTCTCCCTTCCTCCAGCTCTCCAAACTGTTGCTGTCTCGTGTTAGGAAGCCAGCGGGGAGCCAACAAGCAAGGAAGTCGGCCAGGAGGCCGGAGGGTCCGGGGCAGGGCAGAGCAGAGCCGGGAGGGGAAGGTGAACGTCGGAAGTCAGCCGGCTGCCCTCTCTTCCCGCCGGGAGAGCTCTCCGCGGTCTGACTCGGTCCTCCGGCCCTCCCTGTCCCACCAGCCCCGACACTACGCCAGGGCGTGTCTTCTCCAGCGCGGTGGCGTTTTGTCATTTATTGCCATTTTTCTAAACAAAGTAAGTTGTGGAAAAAATGATTTAAAAAGTAATTTCAGAAGTTTAATATGGAACACGGATCCAGATACGTTTTTGTGCCACCATCCTTAACTTCGTTTTTGCTGAAGATGGCTATTTTCTGAATTTTTGCATGAAATTCAGATATGTTGCTTAAGAACATTTTAAGAAATGAGAATTTGAAGAGGAAACTTTTTATTATGTTCCATTCTTATGGGACATTAGGCATGTAAAGATGAAAAACACCCTATTACAGTGACTCATGCACACCTATACGTGTAGCAGCACAATTCACAGTAGCTAAATGTGGAAGCTGCTTGTGTGGTTACCGACGGATGAATGGATAAAGAAAATGTCTTTCTACCTCACGGAGAACTGCCCTAATATATAGGAAGATAAACATTTGTAGGACAATAGAGGCACCTTGAGACTACAGGGTAAGGACAATAAGCCAGTCACAAAGCTCAAACATCTGTGGTTTCTCTTATACCAGAAACCCAAAATATAAATAAAGAACAAAATATAAGATAGGCAGTAAGAATCGGAAGCAGGGTGATAGATCCCTCTTAAATGTTAAGAAGATAAGAGACAGAAAGGAGAGAGGGCGGAAAGGGACGAGAAAAGGAATGAAAATGTGCTATGCACGCTACCAACTCCACGCAAGAAACGGAAACATCACACACTGCAAACATGCACTAAAAATAAATCAGTAGAAGCTCAGCCTCAGAGCCGTCAGCAGCGGGCAGCAGGCACGTCCCAGGGCTCCGGCAAGGAGCAACCCTCCAGGGCCGCCCAGAGGATCGAGACTGCTCTCTCAACCCTGAGCGTGGACAAACAGGAGACGCACAGACTAAAAATTCTCAGCAATCAGTAACACAAGGAAGCAGGGTCCCCCACCCCGCCCGTCCCCCACACATTCCGGAATGGGGGAGCCAGCAAAGGGTGGTGGGAGAGTCAAGAGGAACAGACCGCCAGAGGGCGAGGGCGAGGGCGCGGGGCGCGGCCAGGTGAGGACTCGCGGGGCAGAGTTTCCTGTGGTTCCTGGGGGAGAAATCAGAAGTGCGTTTTAGACACAGAACGGCGGGGTTTTGCCACTCCCCAACCTCCCCCGCACTGTTTTCATCTCCTAGGAGTTGAAAGCGATCATCGCCGGGATCTGTCCGAAGCTGTCTGCAGCTGGCAGGACCACAAGCTTCTCGAGGTCAGACTCCAGTCCTAGCGGGAGGAGGCCCAGCCGCCTCGCTGGTGCTGCGGGGCTTGGCTAGGCCAGCCTGGGGCCCCCTCGTTCATCTGGCCCTTGGCACACTCCGTGCGTGGTTTTTATACATTCCAGTTCCCTCACCTGAAAACAGGGGGCCGACGTGATGTCAGTCTCCAGGGGCCCTGGCACACTAAATTCACAGCGGCTCGACTAGATAGTCAGGAGCGTGGGCAGCTGACAGCAAGGCTCCTTCCACCGGTGTCCTTCACCCATTCTGTCCCTGTATGTGCCCTTTTCTTCCTGTCTCTCAGTCAGAGTGTCACATGCTCTTCTCCTGACTCCTGCACCACTTCCTGTGTTTCTACATGAACGCGCCTGCTCTGGAACAGCAGTCGCCGTGCTCAAAACCAACTCTGCTGCCCTCTAGAATCTCACGATGTAATACGTGAATATTTAAGTCCGGATCCGCTGCCCTTGGTCAGAGCTCCACATGCTGAGGGCTCGGTCCCAAAGGACAGCTTCTGCTCCAGATGGAGGTACAAGCTCCAGGTTGTAATCAGGGGCAGGGTAGCTTGTCTGTACTCCGAGCGCCACAGGAGGCAGAAATAGGAGGACTGCTTGAGACCAGGAAGTGCAGGCGAGGCTGGACATTCAGCAGGACTCTCTCCACAAGAGAAGAAGTTGCTTTTGATTTATGATCAAAAAAATGATTTTTTTTATTTTTCATATGATGGAAGAGAAAAATAATCTCTTTTTTTGCTATTCATAAGCAACCCTTTTCAATAACACCCCAGTTTCTGCTCATGGAGTGATGTCTGGAAAGCCCCTCGGGGAGGGTGATGGTTGCTAAGGGAAACCAAACTTTACTGGAGGATCAGAACCCCTGACCTCCGGGGAGGAGAGATGCGCTGGGGGCTGATGTGGTCACGAAGGCCAGTGATTTTCTCAATCAAGCCCATGGGAAAGAACTTCTTCTTTTTTTTAGGTTTTTTGAGACAGGGTCTCACTTTGTGGTTCAGGCTGGCCCAGAGCTCAGCTCAAACTCCCATCACAGCAATCCTCCTGCCTCTGCCTCCCGAGTGCTGGGATGACAGGCGTGAGCCACCACGCCCGGCACTGTGGTGTGTGGTACTGGTTGCTGCTGGGCATGAGTCTCCACACCCAGTATAGTTTGTGGTCACCGGGGAATCGAACCCGGGCCCTTGCTCTTGCAAGACAGGTGCCGGAACCACTGAGCTAAATCCCCGGCCCAGAACTTTTTTTTTTTTTGAGAAAGGGTCTCACTTTTTTTTTGTACTTCAGGCCGGCCCCGAGCTCACTATGTAGCCCAGGCAAGCCTCAAACTCACAGCAATCCTCCTGCCTCTGCCCCCCGAGTGCTGGGATGACAGGTGTGAGCCACCATACTCAGTACTGTGGTATGTGGTTGCCAGGGATTGAACTTGGGACCTTGAGCTTGCAAGGCAGACACTGGAACCACTGAGCTAGATCCCCATTCCTCTATTATTGTTATTTTTTAAAAAGACTTAGATGACTAAGTTTAGAGAGCTACTAGGTTGGCAACCCTATAGACATTCTGAGAAGGTGGCCTGCCCAGAAAAGGCATGGTAATCCCATATCCTTCCCCATTTACTTTGCCCTACACATCTCTTTTATCTGGCTATTCTTGAGTTCTATCTCTCATAATAATTGTATGCTTTATAATAAGTGTTGCCTTGAGGTGAGTGAGTTCTATTAACAGATTATCCAATTCAAGGAGAGGGTTTTGGGGACTTAGAGCCAGTTGGTCAGAAGAACAGGTCACAGCCTGGAACTTCTGTTGTTGTGGAGAGAGTCCTGCTGAATGTCCAGCCTCGCCTGCACTTCCTGGTCTCAAGCAATCCTCCTATTTCTGCCTCCTGTGGCGCTCGGAGTACAGACAAGCTACCCTGCCCCTGATTACAACCTGGAGCTTGTACCTCCATCTGGAGCAGAAGCTGTCCTTTGGGACCGAGCCCTCAGCATGTGGGCTGTGCTAATTCTAGCTGGTAAATTCCTGGACAGAAGTAAAATGCAGAACATGCTGTTAGCACATGTAGAATGTCGGCGGGTATTCGAGAGAATCGCCCTATTTTAGGTCAGAGGTGCTGTGGATGTGCAGCATCACTGAGAAAGGAGTTTTTCTCTTCTCCAGGGCCCTCTCTGTGCTGGTCATGGGACATCAGCCTTGTCTTGTCACAGCTTCATGCTTCTACATCGCAATTCCATCTGAGTAATCAGTCCCTCTAAGTCTGCTTATTGACACACTAGGCTCTTGTTCCCTCATTTTAGTTACTGGTCGTAGTACCTCTCGCTGAGGCTGCTCTGATATGATCCCACATTCACTTGGGGACTTACAATGGTTTGGACCTTAAATGTCCCTCAAAGGCTTGCCCCAGCCTTTGGTGCTATTGGAAGCTGGTGAGTTCTTTTTTTTATTGAGACAAGGTCTCGCTTTGTGGTTCAGGCTGGCCCTGAGCTCAGCCTCCAACTCACATCACATCACAGCAATCCTCCTGCCTCTGCCTCCCGAGTGCTGGGATGACAGGCGTGAGCCACCACACCCGGCACTGTGGTATGTGGTACTGGTTGCTGCTGGGGTGAGTCTCCACGCCCAGTATTGTATGTGGTTACTGGGGATCGAACTCCAGCCTTTGTGCTTGCAAGACAGGTGCCGGAACCACCAAGCTAAATCCCCAGCCCCCAAGCTGGTGAATTCTTCAGGTGGTATAGAATACTGGAATGAAGCTGAGGCGCTTGGGATGTGCGCTCGGACACTGGGACACTGGGACACTAGGCCCTTCTCTCTTTGCTCCCCAGCCACCATAAGGTGAGCAGCTTCAGTGCGCTGTGTGCTTCTCACCTGATGCTCGGGCACCCACAGGCCCAAACAACGCCCCCCCACAAGCACGGACCGAAACGTCCCAGACCAGGAGCAGGGTAAACACTGCCACCTTCCAGCTGATTTCTCTCAGGTACTTTGTCACAGTGATGGAAAGCTGGCTAACGCAAAGCTCAGACGCAAACTCCTTTCCTGGCCTCCGCGGTCCTCCCACACATCTCTCCACTTAGCAGCCTCCCTTAAGGACGCCTTTGTCTCCTTTTCCTCTGTGTGGGTCAGAGTCTGATTTTTGTCTCCTTGTAATTACCTTCTTCAAGCCTTAGCGGGGTGTTGGGCCGTTCTTCTCTGTCTTCTCCGTCATTTTCCTGGACACTCAGCTTGTCATGGACCACTACAGCAATGGATAAAGAAGGCAATCAGAGAACTCCAGCAGGGACAGGGGGCACGTGTCAGAGTCGCACAGCTAGGAGTTCCCAGCCCTCCGGCCGCTCAGCAGTCAGGGGGTGCCACGTGACAAAGCCCGTGACAGGCCTGGGACAGGGAAGAGGCGACTCCCGCACGGAGCCCTGAGGTTTCCCTCACAGAGAGGAGAGGTGAGTGCAAAGCCCGGGGAGCGTCAGGACTATGGACTGCCATGTGGACGCTGGGGCTCGGGGTACGGCAGCTGACAGTGTCCGGAGACCAGCGCACGGGGGCTGTGGGCACGGAGGTGACGCCGCCCCTTCCGTGTGCTCAGGCTGCGGCGTCCGGTAACAAGGAGTGCTGACTCACAACTGATGCTGAAGTACTTGACTGCCTTTATTCTTCTTCTGACTTGAGTGACTTGCTATAAAAACACTCCCTCTGATAAGGTGACTGTTTCACACCAGGGAACAAGCCCTAGACACTCGCCTTAAATTTTTTTCCTTTGCTTATAAACATCTGGTATTTATTTTTTGCCTTGTAAAAACACTTTAAATCCTTAGCTTAAAAAGGCAGGTGCTTCAAAATCTTCCTCCCGCTTACGTAGAGAGTCAGTCTCTATACTACGTCTCACTTCCAAATTCAGATAAATCAGACCTGTGGGCATCTCAGAGACACCCTTTCACTCCTGTATTCTGTTCTTCCCCAGGACACGTGCCCCTTTTTCTTGGGGTGACTCTATCTTGTATTTGGAAAACTTAACTGAGGCCAAACTGTTGGAATAAAGTTTTCTAGGCAAGTAATCAAAAACATTGGAGGGTATCCTTTTATTGCATAGCAATAAATGTGATTGTAGTGTACGTGCTGCCGAAGCAAGCATGCAATAAATGTGATTAATGTTTGTTTCACTCTTCATGCCTGGAAGTTTAACAAAATCACTTCTTTAAAGGAAAAATTTGACCCGTGGTTAACTTTCATACCCAGTTGTCTGGAAGGTAATAAAACTGGTCTTTTCCGTGGGCTTCGATTTAAAAATGATCCGTGGCGGGTGACCAAGAAGGACTCAGGAACTCCAGGTGCCTGGAGGAGGCCACACTGTGATCTGCCTTCAAACTGGTGACTCTTACAACTCAGTGAATGCCTGAGAGCGGGGACGCTGGAGCTTTTACAAGGGAACTGCTTTCCACGGCGTGGCACTGAGTTAGTACCCACGGCGTGGCGCTGAGTTGGTACCCACGGCGTGGTGCTGAGTACCCATGGCGTGGTGCTGAGTACCCATGGCGTGGCGCTGAGTTGGTACCCACGGCGTCGTGCTAAGTACCCACGGCATGGCGCTGAGTTGGTACCCACGGCGTCGTGCTAAGTACCCACGGCATGGCGCTGAGTTGGTACCCACGGCGTGGCGCTGAGTTGGTACCCACGGCGTGGCGCTGAGTTGGTACCCACGGCGTGGCGCTGAGTTAGTACCCACGGCCGCGCTGCCATTCCAGGCCAGCAGCAGTCAGGTCGGTGGGCTGCTGTGCAGACTCCACCGAGGAGAAACTGATGTAGATGGGGTTGTGTCTCTGTCCTTAGTAGAGCTCTTCTAAGCAAAGCCAGGGCCAAAGTGGCTCCGGTTATCTTGTGAGTCTCACTCTAGTTAGCAGCTCTGGGAGGCAGGGACCTTTGCCCTTAGCTGTCCCGAAACAGCCCTCTCATGGAATGTCTGTTTCATTAACCAGGATACCCCACGATACAACAAGGTGTCTGATAAATGGAAGAAACGCGATAGAGGCTTGTGTTAAAAAACTGACAATGGACCTAAAAGGTGATAATAAACTTACTTACCATTTTGGAAGTCTTTGTAAATGTTCATTAAAGCGGGGTACACCTCTCTGTTGACATCACTGAATAATGCTTCGAGAACCGCCATGTCAAATACCTTCTCCAGGTCGCTGAGAACATTGTATATCACTCTATGTACAGGGACCTGGTACTCTCTATAAAAGTCTTGATAAGCCTTTAAAAAATATTGAGTGGAGAAAGTTTAAATGCAGACTTGCAATTTACAGAAGAGCCCTAGAAAGTAATTTTATAGTTAATACATTTTGATTTCCCTATATGGGTATCTAACTGTGCATAGATTAGAATATTGATACATTTGTATAGCTACTAAATTAAACAAGTAAAATTTTTCTTAAAAATTCTACTAGTGAGGTTGGGCATGCTAGTACATACCTGTAATCCTAGAACTCTGGGAGGCTGAAGCAGGAGGACTGTGATTTTGAGCCTCACCTGGTCAATTCAGTGACTTAGCAAGACTGTCTTAAAATAAAAATGAATAAACAAATAATAATTGGTGCTGAGGCCACAGCACAGTATGAAGGCCGTAGGTACAATTCTCAGTACCAAAAAAGAAAGGAAAAACACTGATGAGTCTGATCGCATCATGGTTTTACATTACGTGTAAGGAGCAATTTTAAAGGATAAAGTGATTTGAAGTTAACTGATTTGCAGTTTAAAGTCAAGATGCTTTAGGAATCACCTCGGCAGGTTGTGGTGCCTGGGCCTGAGGGGCTGAGGGAAATTAGATGTCTGTTCTCCCTGGCTGTGACAGAAATATAGAAGTGCAATAAAAAAAAAAAAAATAGAAGAAAACTAAATAGTTTTACAGAGGGGCCGGGGATATAGCTCAGTGGTTCCGGCGCCTGTCTTGCAAGCACAAGGACCCGGTTCGATCCCCCATTAACCACATACAACAGTGGGTGTGGAGACTCACACCCAGCAGCAACCAGCACCACATACCACAGTGCCGGGCGTGGGGGCTCACGCCTGTCATCCCAGCACTTGGGAGGCAGAGGCAGGAGGATTGCTGTGATGGGAGTTTGAGGCTGAGCTTAGGGCCAGCCTGAACCACAAAGCGAGACCCTGTCTCAAAAAACAAAACAAAAAAAAGTGTTACAGAAAGCGTGGTCTGTGTCTGTCCTCAAATTTTTCTAACAGGATGCTAATTCCCTGTGGGTTTAACATTCTCCAATCTAGGTTTTAAAACTTGATAGTAGGTGAGATTAAATACATTTACAGAAATACTAGAGAAGCACAGGAGACTCTCAATCAACCAGTTGTGCCTTGAAGTTTAGGTCTATTACATAAAAAACATGATTTAATTTGAAACTTGTTTCTCACTTTGAGACAGATAACTTCTACTTACTTTATACATATTGTCGGTGATAAGCTGACGATCACGGAGACCCTCGAGGAAAGGAAATGTCTGTTTTATTGCATATGAAATCTCTACTTTATGTCTTTTAAAGTATTTGAATACAGTCTCCATAAGATCCTCTGCATCCTGGGCGTCTGTGAACATCCTAGGGAAAAAGGGCACCACGGAAAAGCAGTCATCAAGATTCTGGGATGCTGGTGGGAGCTGAAGATTCTCTATGTGCACAGGCTGAGAAGAAGGAACGTATATAAAATAGGGGGTCACAAGCAGATTTATCTAAATAAATGGGATTGAAGCAATAAGCAAAGATGTCATACAAGAAAGCATGGAAGTTACGAATAACCATATGCAGTATAGGACTTTAAAGGTCCAGTATGTTCTGACCAAAGCCGTTATAAAGATATTACCACCTAAATGTTATCAACATTTTTTAATTTAAAAATCTAAATTCCTACAGAATTGAGAGAAATTTAATTTAAATCCTACAGGATAAAGCAATAAAAACTGCGAAGTAAAAATGAAATCCAATCTTGAAAATGGATCTTAATTAGCAACTAAGAGAAGGTGAATCTTGGAAAGATAAAACAAAGATAACTCTCTCTTACAGACACTGAGACAAATACATCCTACATTGTAAAAGTAATTCATAAATTTATAATATGCTTTAATAAGGATGATGCTATGACAAAAGCTGGGAATTTCCAAGAATACTGATCAAAGTTCCTGGACAGTCGAGCTCTAATTTGTAGTAATGTAAATTTGTGCTATTGTGATATATACCGAATCTTTCTGGGCACCAGAATGTCATAAATAGCTACTGTTCCCTATGAACATGATTTTAAATCTGAACCTATAATCCTGAGTCACAGTTAATGAATTTGCTGTTCCAATAATTTTTAATCAACATATGTATTTCTAAATGTTTTAAAAGCTGAAGTGTTCCTTTGTCTAACCAGAAGAAAACCAGGGGCAACTTCCAGTACCAACAACAAGGAAAGAGAATAATAACACCAAGTTACTGTTTTATAGCAAACAAAAGTTTCTGCTCACAGACTAGATTGAAAAGATACACTTGTCTTCCTTTAAAAATTAGTTTCTTCACACACAGATGTGTAAATACCACATAATTTCTCTAGTATGAGAAACTAAATATGTAAAATAGGAAAAAAAATGCTCAGACAGAAAAGGGAAAGCGGAAGCGGGGGAAAGTAAAAAAGAGAAAGAAAAAATTTGATGGTAGGGCTGGGGAGTTAGCTCAGTGGTTCCGGCGCCTGTCTCGCAAGCGCAAGGACCCCGGTTCGATTCCTCGGTAACCACATAACAATCACCCAGCAGCAACCAGTACCACACACCACAGTGCCGGGCGTGGTGGCTCACACCTGTAATCCCAGCACTCGGGAGGCAGAGGCAGGAGGATTGTGATGTGAGTTTGAGGCTGAGCTGAGGGCCAGCCTGAAACACAAAGCGAGACCCTGTCTCAAAAAACCTAAAAAAAAAAAAAAAAAGATGTGTCGTGGACAGGTAAAAATCCTCAGTGTTGAATGTGATCATAATGTATGCATACAATGTATCAATAAAATCAATTAAAAATTAGTTTCTTCACTAACAACAGTGCAATTAGATTCATAATGACAGAGAGTGGCGGAGGCCATGAAATAAGGAGAGATTTTAATCAAAGTTTAGAGGCAAAAAATAAGCAGTCAGAGGAATCCTAATTGCATTTGTAGGGGGAGGATTCACCCAGAGGTCGGGAAAACAACCAACGCGCCTGAGGAACGTGACAGAGAGGGCACCGCGAGGAAGATGTGGGGCGAGAGCTGATATGCTACCCAGGTGCAGAACGGCGCAGCCACCTCGGGCTCTCAAACCGCACGTGGCACGGGTGGCCACGCAGCCTCCCGGACACACCGCTGCACGCCACGGGCTAATCTGGCCTGCACTGGATTTCGTACAAATTAACAATATATCTGGTGTGCTTTTGCGTCTGATTCTCTTGCTTGTTGTCCGCGTGGCTGCGTTTGGTGGCAGTCCACTGCTTGTTCTTGTTGCGTGGTCTTCCGCGGTGTGAACGGCGAAGTGGGCCTGCTCACCCGGCTGCGGGTGGACTCGTGGGTTAGCCCCAGCTTGGGCCTGACATGAGTGAAGCCTCTGTTTTCCCATCAGTGCTTTGGGGAGAGAGGTTATCCTTTCTCTTGGGTCAATACCAGTCGGTCTGATGGGTCATTGTGTAGGAGTATGGTTAGCCATTTTAGAACTTTCCAAAGTTTTTCTCAAAGACTATAAGAAATAGATTTCTAATGTTGGACATTCTTGTGTGTGTAATATACTACCTCATTTTAGTTCCAATTTGTATTTCTTTAATGACCAACAAAATTGAACACATTCTCATGTGATTTTCTGTAATTTATTTATCTTCCTTTGTGAAAGAGGCCCATTTATATGACTGGGTTATGCTTTACTTACCATTGTATGGGTGTTTGTTACTATTTTGAATAGAAAGATGTTCTTCTGATTTGTGTATTGTATTTTCCCCATATTTGGCTTGCTTTGCATTTTCTTAACTATGTCTTTTGAGAGAAACTTTTAACTCTAATGAAGTCCAATTTATCAATTTTTCTCCCACGGTGAATGACTTTAGTACCTTAGACATCTATCTACCGCAAGGTCATTAAAATATTCACAAATCAATTTATAATATTTGTAAACTTGGCCTGTTTTTGGACTTTCTATTTTGTACCATTGATATACTTGTTTCTTCTTATGCTAGCACCATTTGGGGTCGAGCACTACAGCTTAAAGAAAGTCTTGAAGCCAGTTAGGAAGAGCTGTCTTCGCTTTTCCTTGTCACTCGCTTCCTACATATCTTTAGAATCACTTAGTCATTGTCTACAAGAAAAGCCTCCTGGATTTTGATTGGGTTTCCGTTGCCCATGTAGCCAAATTCAGTGAGGAGTGACATCCTAACAGTACTGAATTTCCAGTCCATTAACACTACATATTGTGGTAAACAAGGGAAGGGGACGTAACTAGAACTTTTGTATTAAGTTCTAGTCTCCTGTGAGTTCATGGCACACAGCGAAATAATTAATAACTAGGCAGAAATGAGACGTAGAGAAGCTGAGCTTGGGCCTGATCCATGCTACTCTGGGCGGCAAGGACCCCAGACTCCAGCCTGCCACACCTTTTATTATCTACATTCCGAAAGACAGAGAAAGGCAGGGAGACACTAACAGGAGTCCTAGAGAAGTTATGTAGATGAAGATCCTGCCGGCAAGGCAGATGGCAGCAACAGTCCTTGAGAAGTCAGGCAGATCCGGTGTAGCTCCGCCCTGAAGCATCACAGCCCGTGGGACCATCGAGTCCCTGTTGCTACCAGAGGTGAAGACAAGGGTCAAGTACGAAGTCTGTCTGCAGGCAGGAAGGCCTGGGCAATTTTGACCTTGCAGTTCCCAAACAGCTCCCAACAACATATATCTCTCATTTGTTCACTTGCCCCTGATATATATATATCACACACACACACACACACACACACACACACACACACACACACACACACACACATATTTTGATATATGCAAAATAATATGTGTGTGAGATCTATGTGATATATATATATATATTACTGAACATATGTTTGTAGATCTGATCCTAAAATACAAAAGCATCTTTTGAAGTACTGCTTCACACAGCAAACAATGTCCCTGATGTCCAGATCCAAAAACACCCTGATTGTCTACTCAGCTGAATAACTCAGTAAATTCTGGTAAATATGTAGTTTGAGTATTATGTGGTCATTTATTCCTAGTAATCTGGATAAGAAGTCAGTTTTATTGATGAATAAAAACTTTGTGTTGGGGCCGGGGAGTTAGCTCAGTGGTTCCGGCGCCTGTCTCACAAGCACAAGGACCCGGGTTCGATTCCCCGGTAACCACATAACAATACTGGGTGTGGACCACACCCAGCAGCAACCAGTACCACATACCACAGTGCCGGGCGTGGTGGCTCACGCCTGTCATCCCAGCACTCGGGAGGCAGAGGCAGGAGGATTGCTGTGATGTGAGTTTGAGGCTGAGCTCAGGGCCAGCCTGAACCACAAGGCGAGACCCTGTCTCAAAAAACAAAAGTTTGTGTTAATACAACAGGATGTTCATATAGATCAAATGGAAACTTTTATTAGTGTGTAAAATTCAAAATAAATGTTGGGGAAAGAATGAAATGCTACACACAAGGTGGTAATACTGACTTAGTGAACAAGGTCTGGGTCCCCCTAGGTCCCTTGAGATTTTTCATTTATTTGGGGAGGTAACACGGACAAAATAAAAATATGCAACCAAACAGAACAAGGCTTTAGAGTAAGTATATATAATACTCCCACAGTTCATAAACTGATGCTGTTTCTATAAAGCCATTATGACAGCCATCTTTCTGTCACTGTGATAAATTACCTGAGATAATCAAGTTACAAGGAAGAAAGATGTATTTGACTGATGGTTTCAGAGGTTTCAGAGGACGGTCCTTCGGTCCCACCTCTGTTGGACCTATGATAAGGCAGCAAAGACAGGAAGCTCGTGGGAGAGCGAGACTGCCAGCTTCAAGGTGGCCAGGAAGAAAAAAATTTTTTTAATTTTAAAAATTAAGACAAGGAATAAGCTGGAGCTGTTATGACTTGTATCCAGATGTCCCCCCAAACTTACGGTCATGGGGGGGCTTCTGGAGGTGGCTGGGACTAGGGTGTGTGAGTGTGGTTCGGGGTGTGTAGTAACTGGATGAGTGCCCTGGATGAGTGCGTGTAGTGTGGGGTGTGGGTCATGGGAAGACCTGGCCTGGGTGCGGGTAGTGCCAACCACAAGGCTGGCACCATGGACGGGGTAAAGAGAAAGGCGGGTTGATGCTGCTGCCCCTCTGTGCCACACCACGGACTGTTTCTGCTCTGCGGTGGCCCTCTGCTCAGCCCTGAGCCTCGGAACCAGCTGGCTCTGAGCCGAAACCCCTACAAACTGAGCTGAAATCAACCTTTCCTTCTATAACGGGGGTTCGGGATTTTCCCTCAGCAATGAGAAAGTGACCCAGACAGCCTTACATACACTTTAAGGACATATTCCCAATGACTCAGCTTCTTTCATTAAACCTCAGTTCTTAGAGGTTCCAGTACTTACCAAAGGCCCCAGCAACTAGGAACCAGGCTTCAACATGTAAGTGTTTGAGGAATATGCATGATTCAAACCCCAACAATTGACTTGGCAACTTGGAAATTAAAAGTTAAGAGTCAGGGATTTAGCTCAGTGCCACCACGCCTATCTGGCAAGAGCAAGGTCCTGAGTTCAAATGCCAGTATCAAGAAAAGAAAAAATTAAAAGTTAAGTTTCCAAACCCAAAAGTAAATGCAAAATAATATAATGTTCAGAAATAAATTTAACAAACAGAACATAAAATCTGAAAATTTTAAACATCTCCAAGAGAAATTAAGACTCTAAACAAACTTGTATTTTTAAAATGGTAATTCTGTAAAAAGATAAATTAATAACCTAGAACTCAACAGAATTTAAACGTTTTGTGCTTCAAAAGACACCATTTTAAAAATGGATAGACTAGTAACAGTGTCTGGCCAAATTCTAATAAACAACTTTCTCTATATACACACACAATTCTTACAACTCAGTAACAAGGCAAACAGCATGATTTAAAAATGAGTGACCGGGGTCGGGGATTTAGCTCAGTGCTTCCGGTGCCTGCCTTGCAAGTACAGTCATGAGTCAGATCCCCGGTACCAAAAAAACAAAACAACAATCACCAAAAAATGGGTATATGATTTGAGTAGATATTTCCTCAAAGATACATACAGAAGCTAAAACAAGTGTAAAATGATGTTCAGCCTTAGTAGTCATTATTGAAAACACAAATTTAAACCACATATTTTGGGGTGGCAATACTCAAAGACAAAGCAACAAATGTTACCAAGGGAGTGGGCTCATGTACTACAGGTGTAAAGTGGTCCTTTGAAAATGCTGTAAGATAATTTTTGAAAAGTCAAACATACTATTACTCTATAACCCAACAATTCCACTCCTAGGAATACAATTACAAATAAAAACAAATATCCATACAAACTTGTAAGCAAACATTCATGGCACCGTTTTTAATAGCCCCAAAATGAAAATAATCTAAATGTCTATCAAGTGGTGAACAAAAAAGTAAAACTGGTAAATCTAGACAATAAAATTCTATTCAGCAAGAAAAAAGAATAAAATAGTAATACTACATCCTGTAACATGGATGAACCTCAAAAATAGAATGCTCAATTAAAGGAGCCAGATGCAAAAGACCACACAATGTATAACTCCATCTATATGAAATATTCATAAAAAGGAGATCTATAGGAACAGAATACACATTAGTGTCTCACTGGGTCCAGGGCCCAGGAAGAGGAACTGACTAAATAAAAATGAGGGAATTTGGAAGGCGAGTAATGAAAATATTCTGGATTTATATTTTGATGATGTTCACACAACTCCATACATTTATTAAAAAACACTGAACTATATACTTAAAACATGATTTTATAGTATGTAAATTTTAGTCCATAAAACTGTAGGAATTATGCAAATAGTTGAATAGACTGTTGAAGAGGAAGTTGCTAAATCCACTTATCTCTGGGATGCAGGGATAGGACAAATGAGGTAAATGTGAAAAAACAAAATAATACCGCACAATCAGATGTTTCAACGTTCTGCAAACAGGAATCCAAGAAAGAGTAGAATTAGAATAAAGAAACTGATTAAATAAGGAAAAATTTTTCCAGAGCTGACACGAGAATCTTAGATTACGACCACCAGTGAAACTGGTCGACCCAGTACAGCAAGATGGCAGAACAGTGGGTCCCTGGCTCTAGTTTTCTTCACATAGCAACAATTCACAGTCAAGAACTGAGGGGGCGAGGCTGAACCACCAACTTTTGGGCACCAAGATCAAGAAAAGTCACATTAATAAAGCAAGCTGAGGGGCCGGGGAGTTAGCTCAGTGGTTCCGGCGCCTGTCTCACAAGCGCAAGGACCCGGGTTCGATTCCCCGGTAACCACATAACAATACTGGGTGTGGAGACCCACACCCAGCAGCAACCAGTACCACATACCACAGTGCCGGGCGTGGTGGCTCACGCCTGT
>PVIR01012752.1:0-10011 GCA_004026965.1 Petromus typicus | reverse complement strand
AAAAAACCTAAAAAAAATAAAAAATAAAAAATAAAAAAAAAAAAATAAAGCAAGCTGAACAGTTACCCTTGGTATTGCCCCTGCCCTGGACTCGCTTTGCCAAAAGCTTTTTCTTGGGCCCTAACACTTCCCAGCGGGGAAGGCAAAGGCTCAGAAGAGGGTCCCAGCTTCCCTGGAATCCTGGGATTCTCTCCGGTGGTGAACTGCTGTCTTACTCACTGGGGAGCAACAAGGAAATTGACAAGTGAGAGAGACCACTGGGTCAACTAGAGACAAGAAAGGGGGCAAGGGTGACATCTCGGTGACGGCACTGTGTCCTGACACCAGCCACACCCTACCAGAGCACCCTGCAATGGGCCTGCCCCGGTGAGGAGACAGACTTCCGGCTCCGTGTGGCCAGCAAACGTGCACAGCAGTTCCACTCAGCTTGGGCTCCTCCCCGGCAGTTCGGGCCAGCCGTGGAGCCCAGCCTACTAGTTTACCTTGGGAGGAGGGCTGGGGACCTGTCTAATCTCAGAGTCCAGCCGGCCAATCACCCCAACTCAGCTGGCTTCAGAGCCTCACAGATAACCCTGGTCTGTGCAAGCAGCCAAGTAGCAGCCTGGGTAATGATGAAGCACAGCTCTGACCCTGACAAACCAGCCCAGACAGGGACTAGCCCAGCCTCAGCAGCCAGTGTATGTCTCTGCCGGCAGCCAGGTGGCGACCCCGCCTCTCTGCAGAGTGGATCCTCCAGCCCTTATGACAGCCCCCACAGCACAGACTGCACACCTGTCCAGCTGGTGACTTACCTGAGCCGGAAACAAACCCAGCAAACTCTTCTGATTGTGGGGCACAACCCGTAGCCCAACTGAGCCGAGGCTATTGCCTTGTTAGATCACTAGGGGCAGCCGTGCCTGGGCACACAGCCCAGCCATTGATCCTGCCCAACTGCAAAGCATGTCCTACAGGCTCCCATCACAGAGCCCAGTCAGTGACCCACCCACTGCAGGGCACAGGCTGTGGCACTGTCTGACCACGGAGCTCCGTCTGTAGCGAGCACCGTTGTAAGCAGTTTGTGGTCCTGTCCAATCTAGAGCATGAGAGTGTCCTCAGGTGACCTTACAGCATAACCAGTGTCACCCAACCAGCTGAAGTGTGGAGTCTACAGTATCCCTGCGCACAACGCACTATGGTGGCCCCGACCAGCACTGAAGCGTGGCTACAAGCCTTCCACAGCCACAGAGCCCAGTCTGTGGTCTTTCCGGGCCATGAAGTTAGCCAGCACCTGGGCCATGTGGACAGATCCGCCACAGGTTTTGCCCGACGTTACAGTATTAGCTCCTGCGAAACACAAGCCCTTAGTACTAAGACTTCCTTACTTCTAGGTGCCACCAGATGACCCATCCAGAGCCTCAGACAGACTGACAGCAAAGGTGTTTTCATGCCGAGGCAAACGTGTAAAGGTTGGGAAAGGTTACTGCTTCCCCAAATGTGTAAAGGTTGCATGTTCAATTCAAATAAAGTTATTTGTGAAGAGGAAAGCAGTAAAACACATAACACATACATGCAATAGATCATAAAAGATTCTGATGAACAATCTTACACGATAAATTGGATAACCTAGAAGAAAAGGTAAGTTTCTGGAAACATGCATCGTGTCACGACTCAGTCATGAAGAAATAGAAAACCTGAATGGACCGATAACGAGATTAGATCTGTAACAAAAACGCTCCCATTAAAAAAGTAAGTCCAAATGGCTTCACTGGTGAGTTTCACCAAACATTTAAAGAAGAAACTAATATCAGTCTGTCTCAAACCTGAAAAAAGAGGGTGATCATTTCCTAACACAGCCAGCATTGCCCTGACGTCCAAATCAGAAAAGAACACTACAAAGAAAGGAAAGGACAGGTCACTCAAGGGCTAGGTTTAGAGGTAATGCATGTCAGTACAGTAAAGGTGATACACAAGATCCCATAGTAAATATCCTACTCAGCAACAAACAGCTTTTCCTCTATGGCCAGACACAAGAAAAAGGGCTGGCTCTTTCTCACCTGATCTGCTTAGTACTGGAAGTCCAATCCAAGGAAAAAATGAACAGCATCTGAATCAAAAAGGAAAAAATAGGGCCAGGGATTTAGCTCAGTGGTTCCAGCACTTGCCTTGCAAGCACAAAGGCCGGATTCGAATCCCAGGTAACCACACACCATACTGGGCGTGTAGACTCACGTCCAGAAGCAACCAGTACCACATACCACAGTGCCGGGCGTGGTGGCTCACGCCTGTCATCCCAGCACTGGGGAGGCAGAGCAGGAGGATTGCTGTGATGTGAGTTGGAGGCTGAGCTCAGGGCCAGCCTGAACCACAAAGCGAGACCCTGTCTCAAAAAACTGAAAAAAAAAAAAAAAATTGAGACAAGAGTGTAAGAGATAAGTGAGATGCAGGTTACACGTGTGTAAGACAATTTCCACTTAGAGCGTCAAAAAGGAGGGAAGGAAATAGGAAGGAAGAAGCTATATTTGAAGAAATAATGACAGAATTTTCCAAAATGGATAAGACATCAATTCATAAGTGCAAGAAATCTTGAAAACTCCAGTGGGATTAGTAAAACAGCAAAAGCTAGACTCATCAAGGTGAAAGGGCAAGACGAAAATCTTAGAAGTCAGAGAAATAGTTCTTAAGTTGCCGTCAAACTTCAAGCCATAAACTCTGAGAAATAACAATCAATACATTTGACCATGAAGTTCTGTGGAGAGGCAGGACTCAGGCTTCCATTCACCCTATGTATAAAAATAAACTTTAAAAAGCTAGAAAAACATTTAAAAATGTTATTAGACCATGGAAGAGAGGACAGCACGCCCAGGATTTACCGGGCAGAGAGAAGGGAGACACCAGTTGGTGTGCAAGCCCAGAAACCACTTGAGAATCTGGCCCTGAGGTCCGACAGCCTCAGGGTGAAAGGGACACAAGCCAAGCGTAGCCCAGACCCACAGCGGTGAGCTCTATGGGAGTGTGGCCGGTGCGTCCTGTGATAACGCGTGGTAGGTCTTCACGGTGAGAAGAAAGCAAAAGGGACAGGCCTGGCCTGCAATGCTTCCCAGTAAATTGCTTGACCTCCTCGGACTTATTCAAGAGGGTTCTGTATCGGTGCGCAGAGGCATTGCGAGGAGCTGACACAAATCCTTCCCCAAAACTTCACCGTATCTAAATGTGATCTAAAAGTGAGTTTTCATACAATGCTAGGACTCGGCCAGATGACCAGCACCAAAGCAAAACCATCCTTGTGGACAGAAGACTGGAAGGTGAAGACCGGCCCTGAGCAGAGAGAAGGCTGGAAGCATGGCTTAGAACAAATGGTCAAGGTCCAAGTGCCGGTGAAGCCCTCCCAGCCGTCCTCTTTCTGCCCTCGCCCTGACTCTGACAGTCCTGTCTCCAGGCCTGCTGCGTGCTTTCTCCCCTAGACCCCAAGCGCGGGCGCTGGACACTTCCAAGCACTAGTGAGCTTGTTTAGCTTGCTTCCGGACGCTGAATTAACCCTCGCCTGGAGTCGGATGACTGCGGTCTCATCTGAACAGCGCAGCCCTCGCCCTCGCTGTGGACACACACAGGGAGAACGCCTCTCAGGTCCTTTGCAAGCACCCTGCTGTCAGTTTGCCCAGGAAGTATGCTGGCCCGGGCTCTGGTGTTCAGAGAACTTTGGGATTCCCCTCTGCCCCCAGTGTCCAGGCTGTCCCTTGTGGGAGGCCACCAGCCACTGCTTCAGGGGCAACCCCAGCACGAGTGCAGCGGGACAGAGTGACGAGTGTGAGCCACGCGGACGTCAGGCCTCCCCAAGAGGGCGTCATGAGGGTGATCTTTCTTAAAACCTGCCAGCGTGGCAGAACCAGGAGAAAACATGCAGACAAACCCAAATGGAAGACACTACCAAAAGCCTGACCAGCATTTTTCACGCTGAAGTCACGAAAGACACGGAAAGGCAGAGAAATGTACAAAGCAGAAGACAGCGAGGCAGCAGAAGGACAAAGGCCCGGTGCTGTCCTGGGAAAAGCCTCGGAACACAAGAACATTACTGGACGACTTCCGAGGGGGGAGGTCTGGCACTACCGACGGCCACGCCGCCCTGCGCGCACCAACTCATCTGGCCAGTGCGGAGGTGGGTTAACGCCCATCGATCAGGACTGGTTCTTTTCAGGGCAATGCTCTGATTTCTCAAAGCATTGGAGTAAGCAGATAAAATCAGAGGGAAATAAAACTGGGTGCAGAGTAGACAGAGCACTTTTACGTCGTCTTGACAACTCTTGTGTAACTATAAAGTTATTCTAAAATAAAAAGTTTATTTAAAAAAAGCTTTGTGAGAAGCAGAAGAAACAACAGAAACCAGGGCCGCCAGCATCCTCCCTGGAGAGCATCAGGTGCTAATTACAACACCTCTGTAGTCTGAGTGGGGCTTTTTATTTGAAGGAAAGGGGTCACCCATAATTACGCAAGGACAAACTTTCCCTTGGGGACAGGGATCCATGCAGACAATCGCCGTGACGACTTCTATTTAATGTAACACCTAAAGTCCCAGCCAATTGCAGCAAGACAAGAAATAGAAATGATAAGGATAAGGATTTGACAAGACTCGTCATTTACAGACAATATAAACTGGTTAATACATGTTCTATAAATCTATTTAATCTATAAGAACTAAAAGAGTATAGCATAGCTCAATTTTAAATCTTAGTGACAAATCGATAGAAAATTGACTTAAAATCTATAGTTTATAAGCGCATAAAAACATAAAATGAGGGCCGGGGAGTTAGCTCAGTGGTTCCGGCGCCTGTCTTGCAAGCTCAAGGACCCGGGTTCGATCCTCGGTAACCACATACCATACTGGGTGTGGAGACTCACCCCAGCAGCAACCAGTACCACATATCACAGTTCCGGGCGTGGTGGCTCACGCCTGTCATCCCAGCACTCGGGAGGCAGAGGCAGGAGGATTGCTGTGATGTGAGTTGGAGGCTGAGCTCAGGGCCAACCTGAGCTACAAAGCAAGACTCTGTCTAAAAAAAAAAAAAAAAAAATACAAAATGATTATGAAGGAAACCTAGCAGAAGTACAAAACCTGCCAACAGGAAAATTTACTTATTTTTAAATATTTTGAGATGCTGGGAGAGTAGCTCAGTGGTAAACCAAGTGCCTGGCATATGCAGGGCCCTGATTTCAATTCCCAGTGCTACAACAAAGAAATTTTTGGTTTTTGGCTAGGGACTAAAGTTGGACCCTTGTGCTTGCAAGGTAGGTGAAGTACCACTGAGCTAAATTCCTGGCCCGAAAATATTTTAAATAAATAACATACATATATCAGTAATGCAAAAATGTCAGTTCTCTTTAATTGTCCCAAAGATTTGATGCAATCTGACCAAGGTTTTGATGAGTCGATTTGAAATGCAGAGATCTGGAACACTTTGAAAGAGGAGCAGGTTTGCTCTGCCAGACCTCAGGAGTCCTTAGGAAGCCTCGGGGTGACAAGGTGCCGTCCTCTGGGCTGCAGCCAAGCAGAGAGAACGGGACACACACCCGCCTGCGGCCACTCGGGGAGCAGTCAGTGGCATCTCGGAGAAGCTGATAAGCGTCAACTGTCACTCAGACGGGACACAATTTAGTCTCAGGTAAGACAGGGAATGTGAAAAGTGTTGCCAGAGAACGTCTGGCTGCTCCAGACAGGCCTAAGAGGCCGGTGCACAGAGCCGCCCAGGCACAGGACAAGGGAGCACAAGCCGCACCAGGCAGAGCAGAGGTACAAGGACTAGGAGAACATCCCGAGGCGAGCAGCGTGTAAGGAGAAGTGCCCCGAGCTGGAGCCAGCAAAGTAACCAGATGCGGCCCAGGGAGCTTGCAGGCCTGGGGGAGGAGTCCAGGTCCCCTCTCAGAAGGAAACACAGTCAGTCTCCTTAAAAGCAAAAGGTACCAGAAACAAACTAAACACTCAATAACTGTCGTGGAGGGAAAGCTGGAGGTAACCATGATGAACACAAACTAAAAAATCAGACAGAAACTGCCAGTGTTCGAGGAGTTCTCCAGTAACTTTCTGCATCAATTTATGCATAAAAACACAAATATCACTGAAATCAGTACCACAATAGACCAAAGTCACCATACACAAAGTTAAAAGATAAAGAAAATATCGATTTCCAAGATGCTTAGTGAAGTCTACCATGTCATGAAGTCAGGACAAACACTTGAATCACATTGGCAAAAAGTAACCAGCAATGGGACAGAAATTTTTTTTTTTTTTTTTTTTTTTTAAGACAGGGTCTCTCTTTGAGGTTTAGGCTGGCCCTGAGCTCAGCCTCAAACTCACAGCAGTCCTCCTGCCTCAGCCTCCCAAGTGCTGGAATTACAGGCGTGAGCCACCACGCTTATCACCATGCCCAGAACTGTTGTATGTGGTTACTGAGGACTGAATCCAGGCCCTTGCGCTAGCAAGGCAGGCACCAGAACCACTGAGCTAAATCCCCCGCCAGGAACAGGGAATTTGAATATCAATAAACAAACTAACAAACAACAACTAAAACAATCAACTGTCCGTGTCATCAGGAAAATACAAAATGGACACAAGGCTTTACACCTCTGCAGAGACCGGTGCGCGTATGGAGGTCTCCTGTCTCAGCTGTGCAGGCAGGATGTACACTGACTGACTCAGTCCCTTTCAGAGGAACAAAGAAATATTAAAGCCTTTTGTCTCCATAACCCCGCTTTGTCTTTGACACGAGGCAAATGCTTGTGCATATACAAAACATCAACAGAAGTACACGCATTGTTATTGCCGCTTGCTGACAGAAGTGAACAAGTGAATAATCTACACGTCCACACTGAGGACTGGCCTAAAGACCGTGGGAAACATTTCAGTGCTGTGGATCGAACTCAGCAGTTAAAAAGAATGAGGGAGATGGACAGGTATTGGAGTGAGAAACCTCTCTAGGATACTCATTTTAAAAACAAATAATGCAAGGGCCGGGGAGTTAGCTCAGTGGTTCCGGCGCCTGTCTTGCAAGCGCAAGGGCCGGGGTTCAATTCCCCGGTAACCACATAACAATACTGGGTGTGGAGACCCACACCCAGCAGCAACCAGTACCACATACCACAGTGCCAGGCGTGGTGGCTCACGCCTGCAATCCCAGCACTCGGGAGGCAGAGGCAGGAGGATTGCTGTGATGTGAGTTTGAGGCTGAGCTCAGGGCCAGCCTGAACCACAAAAGCGAGACCCTGTCTCAAAAAAAAAAAAACCTAAAAAAAAAAAAATAAATAATAATAATAATAATGCAAAATGCAGACCAGCATTATAAAATCATCCTTTGTAAACAAGATGTTTCTATATATCAAACGAAATACAGTTTTCTTTACATTCCTCTACACTGTTTGAAATTTTATGAACAGGATTGTTTTTAGTTTGTACTTAAGAAATTAAAATATTAAGTCATGTTATTTCTGATTCCATTACAGGAGGAAAGATGGACGTTCTGTCCTTTTTCTGACCAGAGGTATCGCAGGGCCTAAAGCAGAAAACGCAGGTGAAAATTCAAATCCTCCCTCTGCACCAGCCTTTTGCCCTGTTTCTACCTTTTTCTTCCTTTGATCCAGGGAGAGTTAGACCGGAACTGGGGCAGCCGTGAGGAAGCCCAGGCTGCAGCACCCAGGACCTGGAGGGGAAAGTTCGCTGGAAGCTGTCATGTAACCGCCACCTGGACCCCAGCGCGGAGCAGGAAGGAAGCGCGGCCTCGAACGGTGTGAAGTCCCCGGAGACAGCACGGCCCTGCTCCTCCCGCCACAAAGCGTCGCCCTGTCCACCGTCCTGAGAGGCGAAGGGCAGCCGCAAAACCAGGGTCTCGCGTGCCGGGGCAACTTGAACTTGCACCACCAGCAGGGTTTAAAAGCCCCGCGAGCTCTCTGCCCTCTCTGCGGGCCTCACAGCCCCGCCTGCTCCCGTACAGCAGGCAGAGGCGGTGAAGGAGGCGCAGACTCACCTGGGGCTCAGGTCCCACACCCCGTCTGCCATCTTCCTGCCAGCCCGGCCTGAGCCCACAGCAGCCTCACTCTCGGCTCCTGCCCGACGCCAGAGCGGCTTCCAGCCCCGAGCAGGAAGTCAGTGAGCCCGGGCTCCGCCCCGGCGGGGAAGACAGAAGCGAAAGTATTTTATTCGGGCTCCTGCGCTGCCCGGGAGGCTTCTCCCCGGGCTTCAGCCCGTGGCGCTCACCTCCCCAGCCGTGCGGCCGAGCCCGTGGCGCTCACCTCCCCAGCCGTGCGGCCGCTGGGAGGACGGGGCTGACCGCCTGGCCTGGAGGACGGGAGGGGTCCCCGGGGACGGGAGGCCTGGGTCCCGGGAGCCCCTTGGCTTGCACAAAGACAGTGGGGAAAAGAGAAAGAAGCCCACACCGACCAGGACCGCTCTCAGCGCTCTTGGCCGCTAAGACCGGGACTCGGCGCGCAGAGGCAGCGGGACCTCGTGTTCAGCGGGCCCCGGGCTCAGCGGCCGGGAGTGGGCCGAGGGAGGTGGGCGGGAGCCAGGGCCTTGCAGAGCCTGCTCCAGCCCCGGTGGGGGCCTCGCGTTCGGGCCCAGAGCGTGGCAGAAATGCCCATCCCGGGCCCCCGCCGCCCTGCGGCCGAGCCTCTGCTGCACCCACAGGAGTCCCGGTGCCCGGCCTGCTGGCGGGCAGCACCAGAGTCCTGGCAGCCCACTGGTACCGCTCGTGCCTCCCCACGGCCCGGGCGGGCGAGGCTGGGCGGGCTCGTACAGTGCACCGGCGAGGCACGACCCACTTGGCCGCTCGGCGCGGGCTCGGCCCCGCGGTTCCTCCGGACCTGGGCTCCAGTGCGGCCCACGCTTCCCTCTAGTGGCCGTCCGCAGTATTGCAGTCTCCGGGTTCCCGCGACCACCAGAGAAAATAGAAACCGAAAATCTGTCTGGCTCAGAGATTGTCTACACACCTTTACCTTGAAGTAAGGCCTCGGAGCCCCCCAGTCCGGTGCAGCCCGAGGAGGGAGGAGGCAAACCAATGGAAAGAGTGGGTTCTGGGGGGCGGTGGACAGCCCGTGAGCATGAACGGGCGGCACGGACACCTCCTGGCCTGCGGGCCTCCTCTGAACCTCTTCCCAGGCAGCTGCACCTGCGGGGATCCCGGAAAGGGGCTCCGGCCTGCCCACTGCCGTCACCCGGCGTCCGCAGAGTAACCCGAGGGCTCGTGCAAATCGCTCCGTGGCGATCTAAAGCATTTACCCACGTCAAACGAACACTACAAAAACGGACAGCAGAGAGTGAGGTCAGAGACCAGACGTGCTTCCCGCCGCCATGGTCCGGAAACGCCCCCGGCGTCCAGGTCCGCTCCCTCCAGGAGGCCTCCGGGCCCAACGTCTTGGCTCCACCCAGCTGTAGCCTAGGGCCGGACTCCTTGCCTAAGAGAGGACCCCACAGAGCTCCTCACTGCGGTAGATGTCGGGGTTCCGGCGGGCCCCGCACCCTCCCGAGTAAGCCTGCCCTGCACTGCCCGGCCTCTCCCCCTGGGTCTCGTGCGCGTTAGCTAGCGTGGCGCCGGCGCTGGCCGCCAGGATGCCGGACTCCCAGGTTAAGCGCGAGTGGAGAGGGACCAGCCCAGGGCGGCTGTCTCAGCGGCCTCCACTCAGCACCCGGAAGGAGCCTATCCGCTTGAAGTGCATGCTGCCGGCGAGTGGAAGGCCATTGCTGAAGAAGAGAATGAAGACTTGGGGGAGGAGAGGGTAGCTGCATAGACATGGTGCTTATGAGACGGGCAATGGGTCGTGCAGCCCAGGAAGAGGCTGAGTTCGATGTCCCTGCAGGGAGGACAGCTGGCAGCTGACTGAACCCGCTCTGCCAAGCGGCGGAGTCTGACCCTTGCAGGCTCGTGCCCAGCAACGTGGCAGGAGAAGACTGAGCCTGAGCCCTGGGCTCTCCCTTGGGACCTGCGCCCAGCCACGAGGATCCAGCCCAGAGGCTAAGGTGGGGCTTCTTAGACCAAACGCTGCAACACCTCT
>PVIR01012751.1:0-43872 GCA_004026965.1 Petromus typicus | reverse complement strand
ACAATCCTCCTGCCTCTGCCTCCCGAGTGCTGGGATTACAGGCGTGAGCCACCACGCCTGGCACTGTGGTATGTGGTACTGGTTGCTGCTGGGCGTGAGTCTCCACACCCAGTATTGTTATGTGGTTACCGGGGAATCGAACCCGGGTCCTTGCGCTTGCGAGACAGGCGCCGGAACCACTGAGCTAACTCCCCGGCCCTTTTTTTTTTTTTTTTGAGACAGGGTCTTCCTTTGTAGTTCAGGCTGGCCCTGAGCTCAGCCATCTTCCTGTCTCTGCCTCCCAAGTGCTGGGATTACAGGCATGAACCATCATGCCTGGCACTGTGGTATGCGGTACTGATTGCCGGTGGGCATGAGTCTCCACGCCCAGTATTGCACGCGGTTAACTGGGGATCACTTGCAAGACAGGCGCCAGAACCACTGAGCTAAATCCCTGGCCCAGATTGCTACATTTTTGACAGTTAAATTGCTGGAGACCACCAGCATAGAAAAAGAGAAAGTGCTCAGCATACGAAATAACTCTTGAACTCCACCTTTTGTGGATAGGAAGTGGGTAAAACTTCCTAACTCCTAAAGTAGTGTATTAAGAGCTGATCACTTGTCTTCTCAGTTCTCCAGTCTTGGAGCCACAGGTGTACCCCCCAGACCTCCTGTAGGCATAATGGGGATCACCCACCCACTTGAAGACCCTCCACATACTCTCAGAGGCTCCAGACTTCAAGTGTGATGCTATAGAGAATTTTGGGTGTTTCCCTCAGGTTAAGTGGAGTTTGAGTGCAAAAGGCAGAGGGAACTAGATATTTGGCAACCAGAAATGTGAACTGTGGACATTATCAGTGATTTCCAGCAAATCCACCTGTTTCTCCCTGCTTTTGGACAGGGAGACCTGGAAATAGGAGCTCCCAGCCACTTTGCGTGAGACCATCTGGTATTTTGCAATCAGTGAGATGGGAAGATGAGAGATATGTGCAATTCCCAGAAAAAGTCCTAAGACCCAAGGCACAATTCACTGCATGCTCTTCCTCCTGCCAAGGTGCCAAGCTGAGGCAGCTTCAGAAAGCCTTAGTCCACCCTGTGGCCACACATTGGACAGGTGGCATAAGTAAGAAAGAAATCTTGGTGGTATTAAGTCACTGAGACTTGGGATGTTTTGTTCCTGCAGTGTAACCTCCTGGGTCAGACACTCAGAGTAGGGTCCAATACCCGAGGTAAGCCAAGGGTGAACAGCTTACATTAGGTGAGTCAGCTAGACCCAGTTACTGGTTCTTACTTACCTTATAGCAGGATGGGATCCCTCCCACCCTGCTGTGGGACCACAGCCTCCTGCCTTGCCCCACCTTATAGCTTCTTAGTTACCCAGTAACTAAGCTTAGAGATCTTTTTCTATATGCGTTTATTCATATCAACCTCCTTTTAAAAATTCTTCTCATGATTTTCCAAGTACTGAAGCAAGATATGTCTTGTTAACAATGCAGGATTTTGCATCTTGGGAATACAGCTATAAAAGTATGTGAAATTTTATGGGTTGTTCTGGAAAAGGGCACCCCAATCGGTAGACTCACAGCTCGAAGACCTCTGTGGGATGCCTTGCCACACACCTCTACCCAGTTAGTACCCTGCTTCCTCATGCCCACGGAAAATGCCTCCTGCTGCAGCTGCTGTGTAGCAAGTGCTGTTCCTACTGATCTGTTCATCTCACTGGAGTGTACCCTCTTTAGACATGCTATCTTTGAGTTCCCAGTTCTTGAGAAGTAATCTACAGTCAATAAATAATAACAATAGTAACTATCACTTTTGAAAACTTGGTGTAAGTCAGTGTTAGGTTGAATGCTATACACTCAATATCTCACCTAATCTCTATAAGCTACATATATAGGTTCTTTCAGGCCAAATGCTTGTCGAATGAGACGCCTCATGTCTGGCTTTCCAGCTGCTAGAGAGCTAGAGACTTTTAGGATGCTATAGCTTGAGCTGTCACTATGAACATTCTCCTCCTCCAGATTTCTGAGCATGAGAACATCACTATTCACCATCGTCTCTGTGCCGTCTCCCAGCAAACCTGAGCGGTGCGGGTTCTATTCTTTAACTTCACCACACATTACCAGCGAGAGGCCACGAAAAGCAGCAGGATTTCTACAGAGTCTACGTGGCAACAAAGAGGCAGGTGGCACGACAGCCCAGGAAACCATGGAAAATAAGCTTCAGCCCAGGTATCTCCAAAAGGGTCCAGAAGATACTGCTCGGAGGAGTCGCCAGAGGAGGGAGCTGGAGGGTGGAGTTTCACCCTCTCTGGGCTTTAGGGAACACTTTTTAAAGGAAACAAAATAAAGCACAGTTTAGGAACTGCTTTTTTAAAAGACCATTGTTGACCTTCGCTGTCAGATGTCCCTTGGCCGAGCTCCTGCTCTGATCCCTCCCACCCTGCTGTGGGACCACCCTGCCTTGCCCCCATAGCTGGCATCTTTCCTGGCTGCTCAACCCATCTCAGTCCTCTGCTGGTCACATTCTTCCTTTGCACTGATTCAATCTCAGCTGTACCTTCTGCTTCCCGTTTTCCCAACTGTGCCCTGCTGAAGAGGCAAAGAGTGAAGAGAGGCTAGGCATCTTCTCCCTGAGTCCCACGATCAGCTGCAGTCAGCTCTCACCTAAACTCCGCTGTCCAGGATGGCTATCATCAAAACGATGCCATGAAATAGAGGAATTGGAACTTTTATGCATTGCTGGTAGGAATATATACTGTCGCAGCTACTATGACAAACATTGGGCAGATTCTCAAGAAGGATGGAAGATAATTACCAAATGACCCAGCAGTTCTACTCCTAGATACATACACAAGAGAAATGAAAGCAGAGAATCAAACAGGTATCTGTACATCACTGGTCACAGTAATACTATTCCCAACAGTTAAAATGAGGAAGCAGGCTGTGGTAGAAAGGGGCTGAGGGAGGAAGATCACCATGAGTTTGATGCCAGCCTGCACTACATAGTAAGTTCAAGGCCAGCCTGGACTACACAGTGAGACCCTGTCTCCAAAGAACAAACAGAAAAAGGAAGTACTATAGATAAAGCGAGATTCACAGCCCCCTCGTCACTGTCCATACAAGTCCGCCTTGGTTTCTCAGTGAATTTTTCCCTCTTTGCCCGAAGATTTCCAGGGAGCTAGAACATTTATACTATTTTCCATCTCCCTGCATGCTTTCCCACTTTACACTTTCAAACTAACCACTGTCTTCAGTGTTGTAAATATCATATGCCTTTTGCTTCTCTAAGCATGGTAACTAATATATTAGTATGCTGATAAAGCCATTGTTTAACTCGCTCTGAACCTTATAAAAAGAATGCAATTGCAGATGTAAGTGACATTCTGGAGCTTCTTTCTTCATTCAGATTTTTAAGTACAAAATTGAGCAGCAGTTTTTTCACTGCTGCATAGTATTTCATTGTGCGATACATAGTGATAGACACTTGAGTTACATCCAAAGCAACCACCAATAATTTATAACATTAGTATTTGCCTTTATTCCAAAAGTGGGTGGGCTAATAGCATCGGGTCAGGATTGGGGCTTGAATCTCAGCTCCGTCCATTTTTAGAGAAAGGTGTAAGCTCTTTAACATTGAGGGTTAGCAGTTTCTTCTTCAGCAAAAAGTGGATGTAAAAAATAGTTGGAGATGGTCATGATTATCTCCTTGCAGCATCTGGCAGATAGGAAGCACTGAATCATGTGAGTCACGTTCAGTTTTTTTGTTGTTGTTCGTTTATTTATTTTTTTTTTTTTTTGAGATAGGGTCTCACTTTGTAGTTCAGGCTGGCCCTGAGCTCACTATGTAGCCCAGGCGAGGCGAGCCTCGAACTCACAGCAATTCTTCTGCCTCTGCCTCCCAAGAGCTGAGATTACAGGCGTGAGCCACCATGCCCAGCATTATTGTGTGTGGTTATTGGAGATCGAACCTGGGACCTTGCGCTTGCAAGGCGGGTGCTGGAATCACTGAGCTACACCCCTGGCCCACGTTCAATTTTTTCATAAAGTGAGCCAACTGAGGCTTGAACATGTTAAATGTTCAAGGTCACACTGCCAAGTATAGCAAAGCAGGATTTGAACCCTAGAGCACACAGCTACAGGGTCACACCGCTGCCCCAAGATCAGCACGGCCTTCCGGAAACGGTGCAGCAAGGGACAGCGGTGTGGAACGCTTACCGGCACTGTTGGCCATTAGCTCTTCTCCATAAATATCATAGTAAAGTCTGTAAGCGCTTATTGGAAATCACAGCCCTTAAGTGAATGACGGTTTGCGTGTGTGTTTAGGAACATAGTGTGCTTTTAAGAGCATGCTCCGCTTAGTTCCACAAGCGGGCGAGCGCATCCGCTTGCTTCACAGCCTTCGATCAGGCCACACAAGCTCAGCATTTCTTTTTGGTGCAGTTTATGAGAGAAGAATGTTTCCAAATTTATGAGGCCCACATGCATTTTGAGAAGAGATTTTCATATTCCACGTATTTCCTTCTTTGGATCTTTCTATTTAAAGATCAGTTTAAAAATATAGCTCCTTTATCTGGAGCAGAAGGGTTGTGAACCATGAGTTCTCCATCTCTTGAGATTTCAGTCACTTAAAAGGAAGTACAAAGAAAATGAAAGGAAATAAAAAAGAAATACAGGGTTTACAAAAAATTTTTGGCTTGGAGCATAACATGATTCCATGATATGCTGTAAAAAACTGGAGACACTGAAATAAAATTTATCACTTACCGAAACTCACAGAGCATGTTTCCCCTTATGAAAAATAAATACTTGCTTGTTGGAATTGTACCCTTAAAATAGGTACTGTCAATATATTTGGTTCCTTTCATTGCCTGAAATAACTCCCCACACTTGTTTTTTTCAGTATGGGAATTTAAGTCAGAACCTCTGCAGTGAGCTACATCTCCAGCCTACTCTTTCTTTTACTTTGAGACAGGGTCTCACTAATTTACTAAGTTTACCCAGGTTGGAGACTCTAACTTTTGACCTTCCTGCCTCGGCCTTTCAAAGTACTAGGACCATAAATGTGTGGTACCGTGACTAGCTTCAGATATATTGCTTTAAAAAACTGTATTGGTGTGTGGCTTTGCTACATTCTTTTCCCTGGTACCGTGGATCAAACTCAGGACCTTGCACTTGCCAGGTAAACACAGTGCCACTGAATTATGTCCTTAGCCTGTGCTACATTTTAATACTGTATGATGACTTGGAAAGTTTAAATTATACATTTAGAACCCAAAATAATCCCCCACATTCCTGAGAAATGATGATTCAGAGGACCGGTTTATGGTTACATCTTTAGAAGTAGATCTAACTGGTGGTCAACACATTTTTCTTGCAGGTATCTCTTCTACCTTTTAAAAAATAT
Organism: Petromus typicus; assembly: GCA_004026965.1. Taxonomy (NCBI): domain Eukaryota; kingdom Metazoa; phylum Chordata; class Mammalia; order Rodentia; family Petromuridae; genus Petromus; species Petromus typicus. The sequence continues at coordinate 38,487 of PVIR01012751.1, read as the reverse complement.
TATGAGCCTGGACATGGTGGCAAACACTCATAGTCCCAACACTCTGGGAAGCTGAGGCAGGAAGATCACAAATTTGAGCTTAGCTCAGGAAACTTAGTGAAATCCTGTCTCAAAATTTACAGATTTAAAAAGGGATGCAGGTTGTAGCTCAGTGCAAAGATCTTGGGGTCCCCAGTACCACAAAATAACAACTACTACTATCAGAACAAAACATGATTTCTTACAGCCAAAGGCAGTTCTCATCAAACACATTGTTGCTGAGTGCAGAACATACAGGATTCTGAGACATCAGAATTTATTTTCTCTTATTTCTTTAGCTGCTGTGCCGCAGAGGCACTGGGAGGGCCTTGGGCTTCTGCTGAGCGGCACATTCAGCCAGAGCCCTGGCTTCCATGAGAGCCTCTCAGTCTCGGGGTTCTCGGGTCTATGCTGAGGTCACGGTGGTGGATGCAGACTCAGCCAAAGCCACAGTCTTGTTGGGAAGCAGAGAAAGCGGGGCCCTGTGGCTCCTGGCTGGTAGGAATACTCATGTGGGGGGCCGGTGGAGGAGCCTCCTCCTGCTGCATTTCCCCAGCCGACCTCTGATGGGCTCTAGGCTAAGGACTCATGGGCCATGAGGAGGGGTGTGGGGAGGCCAGACTCTGGGCTCCAGACTCACCTCTGACTGTTTCAACCAGCACCGCTCTGCTGTTTTCTAAATTACAGATTGGGCTCTACTTCAGAGAGTCTCAAGATAATCAGATGACAGAATCGAATTTACCAGAACTACTTTCGGGGTAAGGACTGTAAGTGGTTTGAAAAGCGGCTTAGAGAAATCACTTGGGAAGGGGGGTGGGTAGCCTGAGATCTTCAAGAGTAGAATGGAAATAAAAACAGCCAGGACACTCATCTCCTGAGGGAACCCTGGTGAAAACTTCAAGGCTTTTGGGTTTTTTTGAAAAGAGGCAGGTTTGAAGGTAGAACTGATCTCATGAGAATGGAGCTGGCTGTGTGTAGATGAGGGAAACTACAGTCTCCAGCTTACAACACAGTGAAGGGACCTGGGAGTAGAGACATCCAAGGGTAGTTGCGGCTGCAGCACAGAGGTGCATATGCAGTGTAAAATGCCCCTCACCCTTCTGATAACCCAGGCATTATTTAGTAAAACTTGCTCAATAATGCCTCGAAGGTTTCACTGAAAATAGATTCTTCCTTGAGAGACTGAGGGTTGTGAAATGACGATGTGAGGGGAAAAAATACCTGGAGAATATACGTATGCCATTTGTCGATGAAGGACTCTCAAGACTGGAGAGTAGGAGCTACTGACTGTAAGAATGACAGGAAAGGATACAAAGCAAAAGCAACAGGAAAAGGCTCAGAGTGGTGGAATCAGAGGCATCTGGCATAGGCTTCCAAGAGCTCCCTTGTCCAAGGCCCCAGAAGAATGATCCTTCTCCAGCAGTGAACTATGGGGACAGACAACCTTCGCTCAGGAAGTCCAAATGAATCTCAGAGCCCAAAGCTTTTGTAGGGAGGGTTTGAGAGCCAGTCATGTAGCCTTTATCTTGTTGTGCAATTAGCTTTGGCTTTTAGAAAAATACAGAATCCCCAACAATAAAACCAGGTGCACATTATTAATCTTGGAGTTTGTGCAAAGCACTCGACAAACCAGTCTGGCATGGGTCCTTGCTCCACGTGAATTTAACAAACCATCACTCACTCACAATCTGATGGCGGGTTTCTTAGAACTTGGCCAAGGGTCAGCAATCAAACTTGCTGGGTGAATTCTTGCCTCACTGTATATGCCAGGATAGCCGACTCTGGCTAGGAAGGAAGGAGATTTCACTGCCTCAAAATCAAATGACTTAGGTGGTAGAGGTTAAAGATGACTTCTGCCACCTGGAGGCAGAGCGTGGATTGGGCAAGGAAAGTCTCTTGTCTCTGGTTGACCTTCTTGTTTAAAAGTGTGACCCACTCCTTGACAATGCTAAAGGAAATTAAGACTATCATCAACAACCATGCAGTTACTTATGGAGTACCTGCTGGACAGTTTTGAGTGTTGGAGACAAGTTAATGAAGAAAAAGATGTTCGTTGCCATGAATCTTACAGGAAACTAGGAACATGTGAGTTGAAAAGCAAGCTGGCGTCCGGTGTGAAAGACTAGAAAAAGGAAATCCTTGCTAGAATCCGTGAGTTTCTTGGTATCTGTCAGATGTTTTCTTAAGATACTTTTTTGGGGGATGCTTTTTCTAGCTAGAATCACCAACAACCTGAATTTGGGGTTCCCCAGGATGGAGGATTCTGTGCTGGACAGTTGGTAATGCTTCCGCCTTGCAAAGACTGCGCCCTTGCTTTGAAAACTGTTCTTCTGATGCAAAGGACAGGTGCTGGCAACCACATATTGCACTGTCACCGTCTGCACCGACTTGCAGGGGTGAGTGAAAAATACTGGGGGTGTTTCAAGTAAACGAAACATTACAGTAAGACACATTACAATGGGACAAGGGTGTTCGAAGCAATGTCAAGTATTCTGAGGAGGATTAATGGCAATGTCTTTTACAGTGGCAAATTAAACCTTCCTATTTTTGATCACCCCAATAGATGCTTGAAGAGAGCACTTACTGGTCTATTATCTGGAGAGGAAGTTGGCTCAGAATCTAACGGTACAGACAGCTCCAGTGACTTCTCATGCTTGTGGGATCCCTAGAGCAAAGTTTAGAGCAAAGTTCTGGATTTCTGAAAACCTACTAACCCTTTTAATTCTCACAAGAATCTCATATTCTGTTCTCCTTATCTGCCACTTTTCCTTCTTAAAACTTTTTAAGGAATCTAAGCCAACTCCCCAGGTAGGAGTCTTTGTAAGTCTAGACAAACAACTCTGGCTATTTAGAAACGTGCCTCTAATATTCCTCAAGCTTCTGGCACCTTGTTCGTGTTTTCCTCTTGAGTAGACCTACTAGATATTGTCCTAATTTTACACTAATTGGCATTCTGGTGATGTTTAAGAACTCATTAGTTGAAGAGAGAGATGGGCCCCGAGAATGCAACTGACACATGCCACATGGAGCTAGGTTTTCAGTGTCAGTGGATACCTGAAAATCTCAACCATCCCTTGCTATTCAATTCACCATCAGTGGAACTCCTGTGAGTACGCCTGTCCCGGTGATCCTCCTCTTAGTGCACTTTGAGCCTAAACTCTCTGAGGCTGTTAGCAGGTCTTAACTGCACTCCACAGTTATCTTCAGTAACCCTCTTTCAGTGCCACTCAGGTAGACTAAGTGCGAGCACAACACACACAGCACGGTCACTGAAAACCATTTCTCCTTCCCTGTGACTGGCTCACAAAGTGAAGTCTGACTCCTTTTTGAGTGTCTCAGTGCTCCTTAACTCTTAACTGCTTCAGAGTAGCTTCCCTAGACAAAACTAATCCTGGAGTCAGGGCTGCCTTTCAAGGTCAAGTCTGGATCCTCGTGATGCCTTGGCATCTTCCCCGCAGTATAAACAATCCCAAGTTTTCTTCATTAAACACCACATGAACACTACTAAACTGTATCAGCTCCCTGATGCAAGAAAACACTGCTACTCAGGATTAAGCATGTATTTATTTTAGTTCAGTTAAAACAAACATACATTGTTTCATTGAAACCGTGTAGCACTCCACTCTTTGCCAGCAAACCATATTGGAGTTGTTGGCCTCTAACAGTACAGTGGGATATTTACACTATGTACACCAAGTAACACATCCAGCTTCTCAAAAGGACTTTCAGTATACTAGGTCACATTTTGTTAACTACCGCATTTTGAAAATTTGGACCTTATTCAAAATTTAAGAGATTTGAACTTGTAACAAGTTTTCATGAAAAAAATTTGATGTCCAACCAGTTTATTACAAATACAATTTTAACAAATATTTTAAATGTTCAGTATTTGTACATTTGTCAATTTTATATTGAATTCTCTGTACAGGTACTTTTGTGACTTATATATAATGTGAATTCATCAAAATGCAGTTAAGAAACTTACAGGAATATATATACACTTGAACCCCAAGACCCAATCCTGATATATACAACCTATTTACAAATACATATGGACAGACATTGTATGTACATAGATTATCATAAATATTGAAAAATAGGTTAGCTTTAATGGATTAATGCTGTTCTATAAATAACATTAGTTATAACTGAAACATCCACGGAAGACAGTAATGCAAAACGAGGTGACAAGACAGTGGTTTTAATACTGAAGACTGCTCATTAATGGGAATTCACTGGATCGGAACCTACGACAGACAAGATGACTCCAAGAACACGTGACGGAATTCATCCTAGGAGTTGACTTTTGCATCTCAAAAAGCTGAAGGACTAAGGAGAGCCTCTCCATATTGATCTTGTCTCCATTCCAGGGTGCCAATTACTTCACAAAGATGTGAACTGTAGAAAACAACTCTTTACTTGGTGCTTCCCTGGCAGGTCTTAGGTATTAAATCAGCAACTTTCCCCAGGAGCTCAGGGAGAAGTGCCGATTCTTGGTCTGAACTAGAGGTGAGGTTCTGGATTCGAATGAGTGTCCAAAGCCCAATTAAATGACAGCAGTGCTGTAGAATTTGTCTTCTCACTGCCTTTTTCTTTCTAGATGTCCCAAGGATTTTATCTTCATAGAAACAAAAATGGACCATTGGTTTCACCAAAGGTAAGCACTACTAGACGTCTTCCAGTTCTGTAAGGGCCTTTAATTACAGACACATCTTGTCTATAAATTTAGTCACATATAATACAAGAATGTGTAACAAAAACCATGTCTGCCATATTGCGGGCCCTGGCTCCAAACTAAAAATGTTTCCTTCAAGAGAAAACCTTAGAGCCAGATAACTAATGGATAATTCCATTTGTTTCCCTCAACCACTTAATGGAATTATATGAGTTGACATTACGCCGATGGGCAAAGTACCACACTACTTAATAATATATTCACCATACACTGTAACATATAATAAATGTGCTCTTAAAGCCAAGTTTCAAAGTAATTTTGCCACTTCTACCTGGAATTGAAATGGAAGGGTGAACATGCAGCTGGACCAAAACTACAATCAGGTTGCACTGTTTTCCCTAGCTTATCGTTTGTTGGACGTAAACAAACTCTACGTTGTACAAGAATGAGATGACAATCCAGTGCGAAACAGTTTTTTAAAGAGCATACTGCATGAAAAACCCATTGGCCTATATGGAGAGAACTTATACCGAATCTACGTGTAACGTGTGGATTAGACCTCTACTGTAGACAAAACACGAGTACAACTAAGCCATACAGTGTCAAGTAAATCACATTTCCAGTAGGTGAGCATTTTGAAAAACTGTACTCTCTGCATAGAATGGTTTTGGCCTATCACCATCAAATGCCTACTTCTCACTGCTGGAAGCAACGTCAAAAAAGGGCTGGCCCAAGAAGACCCAGTGCTGTCAAGCAGCCCCGGAGACAGATGCAACTGAGTAAGCCATTTTACTCAATTGCACTATTTGGTACCTCAAAATTAAGTTATTTATTTCCCACAGAAATATTTATTTTCTACTCTAATGGGTTGAAGGCCGAAACACTCTTATCTGGATGAACCAAAGTATTTGGGGACAGAGAAGTGATGAACACAGAGTCCATCTGATTTGGTGTAGCAATCAGCACTCAATTATCCTTGACGTACAGTAAAGTCTGAATGGAAACATGAAACTTCCTAATTAATTCATGGTACAGTTTTTCATTACACTGTTTTCTCTAAAAATTACTTTGGGTAAAAAAGTATTTGGCTTATAATGCCTACAAAAAAGGCAAGTCATTACATAGCATTTATTGTTAAATACCAATGAATTATTTTATGGAACTGACAACTGTTTCTGGACAAAGTTCAAAAAAAGCCATTTCTTAAAAGTAAAATAGTGCATCTGAGGTCATTACGTATTTTTGGTACAAAAAAAAAAGTGTTTTTCTCAATGGTTATTTCAATGCTTTGTTGTAAATTAAGAAGAATTGTTTCTCACATCGAATGGTTCCATTAGGCACATTCAAGTAAAATCATAAAATATCCAAGTTAAACAATGACACAGCCAAACATGTGGCTTGATAAAAGTTAAAAGTTCATCCATTCTCTGGAATGGAATAAAATTGTCACTTCCCTTAACCCAAGTCTCGTGGTTTTGTTGTTAATATCCATTCCTAACACACAGATAAGTTTCTTTAAAAAAAAAAAAAAAGAAAAGAAAAAAGTTCACTTATTCTGCATTCAGAAGAACCAGCGAGGAATCTGCATTTCAAAAGGAAGTGAAACTAAAAACATTAGGTGAAATTTCATAGTAGTTGAGAGTCGACTTGATACCGGCATCAGATGGGCCACTGGAGTTTACGCAGTGCCAATTAATGGCCTCCTTCAGAGGCATTGTGTACCCAATCCAAAACAATCAAGGCCATGCTTCCAATCATCACCACGAAGCCACTTAGTAGGAAGAGCAGAGCCTGCAATGAGCACATGGAAAAAAACCACATCAGCAAGTGACATACTTGCTAAACATTCTTCTGCTTTTAACATGACTAAGAATCACTGCAAAGTTCCACGTGTTTGTTAATACTGCGAGTGCAGGTTATTTATAGTGTGAAATGGCCGATGCTTTTTGTACTTGGAACAGCAGGGTGAGAAGGTCCCCAAGAGCTCTGCTTTGAGAATGGGCAGTCTCGTCTGAATGAGACTACATACTTAAATCTTTTATACCACCAATGTCCATTTAAGCATCTGGCACACAGCAGGCAGGCAAACACAGGTTCAACAAATGGATGGCTACCTCCATATAACTTTTTATTTCCATCTCAAAAGTACCTAAAAATGTTCTTATAACTAATGTTTCAAGTATTACATGGCTATCTTTTACATTCCATGTCCAGCCTTCTATCAAGCTGTATTATTACTAGAATTATTTACAGGAAACTTCAAAGTGAAAACCTATGAAGATACCAAAATTTATTTAAATTTTTTTTCTTTTTTAAGACAGCATCTTGTTTTGTAGTTCAGGCTGGCCCTGAACTCACCATGTAGAGCCGGTTAGCCTTGAATTCTCAGCAAGCCTTCTGCTTCTGCCTCCCAGTGCTGGATTACAGGCATGAACCACCACAGCCAGTTGAAGGTACTAAAACTTAAGAAGGTATTACTACGTCTAGTCGTAGTGTTCCACTCACCCCAATCTTCTGCACAGATGTCATAGGTTCCTTCTTCACCAACTTGATATAGAAGGCAGATGGGAGAATAAAAATCAACATGGCAGCTGCAGATGCACCTGTAAAAGAACATTTATTGTTTCTTGAGAATTCGACTGCTTACTTTTTAAGCTTGATACTTGAGTCACGTTTCATATTTTAAAAAACTTACCAATGAAACCAAAGATATCCCTAATAGTTGGGACAAAGATGACAAGCAAGTTGGTGAATGCCAAGATAGATACTGTGATGAGGCTGTGACGCCACCAACTGAAATCTTTTGCTGCACATAACAGGTGAGTCACGGAACTCCGGATCTGCAAAGAATAAAAAAATTCCATCTGTAGCTAAGACAAAGAATTCCTAAGAAACAGGAATGCATGTAAACAATAGTCATCTGTTAAGGAAAACTATGCCTTCTCCTCTGCTGCTGTTTTCTAAATAGATGATCATTATCACTATTTTGTATCTTGAATTATGGGAGAAATGTTCCAGGATGATTTGAGAATCTACAATGAATTAAAAGAAGCCTCTAGGAAATCACCAACTGGATATTGCTCTACCATCATGTTTCTTCTCTCAGAAAATAAAAATGTCACCCATCTGCAAATGTTTAGAAGCTCACCCTTACTGAGGAAGGGTAAGTAAGTGATCGACTACTTACCGGGAAAATAACCACTGGTACTGTCAGGGTGACAGCCATGAGCACGGCCAAACGGACGATTAGAAGAACGATATCGGTTCGCATGGCAGAAGAGTAGGTATGAAGCAACTCTGACTCAACCTTTCCTACAGGGAAAAGAAAAAAAAAAAAGCTTTCAGGGGGAGGTTTCCTCTAGAGATCAAGTAGAAAAATCTGAGCGTGAAATCTCCACTAAAAATTTTAGCCACTTATGAAGTAACTATAAACTAAGCTGTTAATACGATTAATTTGGAATTAAAGGTAATGCAATTAAAATAACATTCAAAGGAAAATTTTTCTAACCACCCAGCAGAGATTTAGCCACATGACCACCATTAAAAACAACAGGAGCTAAATAGCTAAATCCCATGGATTGGCTTGCTTGTCTTATACAGTTTAATGGTAGTGGGAGAACAAATGTGCAGGCTGAACTTATCGGAAGCAAGGACACCACGCACACACGCCATCAAATGATTAATGTGTCTTCAAACTCAGCTTCCAGCAACAACTGATGAAACGCACTACAGAAAACTCTAAGGTCTAAATTCTATAGTTTATCCAAGAAGAAATTTGCCAGACCAGACTGAAATTTCTAAGAAACTATACACAGGAAGCACTGGTCTCATTTCAATGTTTTTGCCCCCTAAACTAGGCATTATTTACCATAAAAGGTCAAGTATCCAAAGAGAGCAGCAAGCAGATACATGAGGAACATAGCAAAAAATGAAATCTTGGACACATTCATCATTCTTCTTCGGCTGCGCCTATGTAGATTCAAAAGAAAATGCAAATGTGGGTATAAGCAACAGTTCTAAAACAGTTGCCTAATATTTTCCTAGTAAACTTTTTTTTTTAAGGTTTTTTTTTGGAGACAGGGTCTCGCTTTGTAGTTCAGGCTGGCCCCGAGCTCAGCCTCAAACTCACATCATAGCAGTCCTCCTGCCTCTGCCTCCCGAGTGCTGGGATTACAGGAGTGAGCCACCACGCCCAGCACTGTGGTATGTGCTACTGGTTGCTGCTGGGCTTGAGTCTCCACACCCAGTATTGTTATGTGGTTACCGGGGATCAAACCCGGGGTGCCAGAACCACTGAGCTATATCCCCGGCCCCAGTAAGCTCTTATAAAACAAAGTACTTACCCCTTTAACTCTTCATAGATGGGCAGAATGGCAGGATGACAGACAAATGAAAATGTCAGAATTGGTACAGCATAGACAGTCTAAAAAGAGATGTAAGAGCCCATTTAATACCACAACGTCATAGTCCTTTCAGTTTTGTAGGTAAGTTTCATACATTTAGAATTACAGTCTTAAGTTTCTTTTCCCTACTTGGCCTCCATTTTTAAATCTGCCCATTCAGTGTGATCACTATCTCAACTGCTGAATATGTTAACACCATAAAAAGTATTTTATTTCTCAATCTACTTGAAGAAAAATCAACATTTACTTCATAGTTCTTGATAACCAGATGATTACTTGTTTTCTAGATGACATCTATTATCCATCCTCCCTCTACCTTGGGAGTTACTAAAAAATCTCAAGTGGGTAGTTTCCTTCTTCTTTCCTAAGATGTTCCTTTGAGAAAATATTGTATTTAATTACCTGTGAGTTGAATATAAAATAGTGTGGCCTGCAAGAGTCAGCTACAGTTGCATTGATGAAATCCTCTTGGGGTAAGAAAGCCAGGGGCTGTGTCCAGGTGGCATTCATTGTTTCATTCAGTATCAAAGCATCTCCCATCGGACAAGGAATCTGAAATTTCTTGCAAATCACCTGCAATGTATTATTTTGTAGTTTTAAAAAACTAAATAATTTAAAAAACAAGGCTTATAAAGATTTTCTGTAGAAAAATTCAACCTACCACAATCAGAAAGAACACCATACACAACAAGGAAAGGCCACTGGTATATCCCAAGTATCCTACAAGAGGAAGGAAAAAGCAAGTTATTAGTTGATAAGGTAAGGTTAGGTAGGTAAGAGAAGTATCATTTCTCTTGGATTAACCAAATTCAGCTGGGAAGATCTTATATATAACATATATACTGAGTACAGTGTTAAACTTCTAACATTTGAAGATAAAAATTTTTTATAGCCCAAATAATAATGAAGATTATCATTCTGTATTCCTTACAAAGCAAAGATAAGAAGTACTTTGACCTTTTTGGAGCTACCTTGCTAGGATGTGTGAAAGAGTGTGAGGGGTGAAGAATGCAGCTCAGTGACAGAGCTCTTGCCTAACAGGCACAAGTCCCTGGGTTCAATCCCCAATACAGCTAAAAGAAAGGTTTTGCATGCTTGCAACTCCCACAGGAACGTGCGGGGCCCCTGAAGATCTCATTAACTTCTAGAAAGAGTAATCTTTAAAACTGGATGTGCTCACCTAAATTTCTCAGCAGCGACAAAGGAAGAATGAGTACCAATGACACCAGCAGAACCAAATAGTCACCGTTCAGATACCACAATCTGAGTTAAAGAGAGAAACAAGGTCAAAGCTAGCTAGAAAGTATGAAGTCTTCACAGATGACTCATGTTATAGCCATACCATAAGGATATAAGAAAGGGGGTCTTGGGAGTATTTACTCAACACAGGAATGGCTTTTTAACTTTGTATTATTCACTCAGGTTAGAGATGGGGTATGCAACAGTCTAACTTTTGTCCCACTGCTTGCTCTAGGAAGCCTGCCAAGCTGATTTATAACATAAAACACCTCTTAAATTCTTGACACTAACATAGGGAACAAAGTTGCCTTGTGAAACCAGTTAAGCTTATCTCTAAGCACTTCTAGAAAAAACACCGTATACCAACTTTGTCAGTGTGAGCCTGCCATTTCAAATGCTGGCAACAAGTACATTTTACAACAGAAAGGGTTTTTTCAGACATATTAGCAAATATGCTTACTTATTAAACATTTCAACAAGGAAAATTTTTCATACCGGGGTAAACAACAACCACCCAATCTGTCTCCCAACCTAGAACTTACTCCAGAGCAGAGTATGCTGTTGATACCTTGACTCAAAAATGGTAAAAAGGTCACTTCTGAACACTGTATGTCCCTAAGAAAGAACTACACTCAAGCCACTGTTCATTAGCTCTGCATATAAATTTCACTTCTACAAGGACCCCATTGAAAAATGGTAACACCTACAATCCCGGTGTGACAGCGGGACTGCCGAGTTGAGGCCAGCCTGAGAGGATGAGAGCAAGGTCGGCCTAAACTACAAAGTGAGAACTTGTCTCAAAAACCTAACCTACCTAAAGAAGTAGTTTACCAAACCACAATCCTACATTTCTAAAACAACAGATACCTAGTAAGCTATGGTATCAAGATGAGAAGTAATCTAGCTCTCTGAGTTTACTTAAGGACTTATTAGTCCATTGGGACGAGTAACTTTGTTAAATTACAGTATCTGTAATAGACCCATATATTTTGCTGTACCTGATAATAAGCAGATTTAAGTTTTATGGTTGGTTTTTAATATATTTCAGAGCTTCAGTCTTAGTTGGGATCCATTTAATAGCTCTCGCTTCTTATGAATATGCAAAGAGAAAGCAAATTTTTAAAAAACTGTTCTCACACACAAGATTAGAGATTACTGTGGAAAAGCTGGATCTGAGGGCGCATGCCTGTAATTCCAGAACTCAGGAGGTAAGGGAGGAGGGCTGCCAGCCCGGGAGTTCAAGGCCAGCCTGAACTACAGAGATCCTGTCTCAAACAATAAACGGTGTATGGGGGACAAAAAAAAAGAAGAAGAAAAAAAAAAAACCCCAAGAAAAAAATTCCTGTAAATATCCAGAATTAAAAGCTAGCTATTATCATTGGTTCTTCATTTTTAAAAAAGGCCAAATCAGTTTATAGGGGACTTTTTGGCCAGTGAACAGTTAACTTTATATTCTGGTCATTGTTTTATATCCAACTTTGAGAAAAACTAACCACTTAGACTAGTATTTTTTAGGAGTAACCTTACTTAGCACCTACCCAGTTGTATCTTCAATGTTCATTAACGCCTTGATCACCAAAGGTAACTCATACTTCACTATGAAGAGGTAGCTTGACATAGCTGGAGGAAAACAAAATTATACCATTACAAGTGCAAAATGTGGCACGTGACAATACAGCGCGGGTGTCACCACTCATCCTACACAGTGAACAAAGTCTACCCACGCTGCCTTGTGAAAAAAAACTTACCTCCAATGTTCTGCATAGTAATTGATCCAGAGGCCGCAAGCTTCCCAACTAGTCCAAATGCTTTATGTCCCAATTGTTCATATAATAAAGACCCTTCAATTTAAAGAAAATAGAAACATGAAACAAAGACATTGAGGAAAAAAAGATCATGGAAGGTTTAATTTGAGAAAAATTAAGAATGCTACCATACCTCCTTCGTTGGCAGTTTTCAAAAGCAGATGAACAGAATATAGGGAAAATATTGACACAAACGTCAAGAGAATTCTGATGAGAAAAGGAAAAGGGTCATAGATAAGTAGCCTACAAAAACAATGCTTCTGGGTGCTTTCAAATAACATTACATTTGGAAATGTGTCATTTTGTGCTAAAATGCCCCCGAGAACTACTCTTTCTCCTGCCAGCTAAAGTGTCAATCAAACGTGTTGCCCAGCACTAAAAAGGTGTTTGATATCTCAGGTCGGTTCCACACTACTAGTGAGGGATGCACACTGTGCCAAACACAGCAGGCTTTGCTGAAAGCTTAACTTCCCAATGGAGTTATGAAATCGAGCTGTGACTCCAGTATCTAGCTGCATGACCCCCACTCCTCTGCGCTTTAACAGCTCCTTCCTTGTAAGATGTTGGCCACACAACAGCTCAGTTTTTATGAAATTCAATTGAGACAAGTTCAGGAAAGGCCCAGAGACTGCATGAACTGTACAGATAAGGACAGGAATGAGAAGGGAGAAATGATACTCGAATTTCAAGTGTCAGGCGCTACCCAAGTTCACTAAGGACTCGTTCACTAAGGACTCGGCACAAAGAAATGTAACCACTGTGATGATACTCTGCACTGAACCACTGGCAGGGAATACAGGCCACGCTTGTTTAACATCTGTGCTAGAGCTAACAGACTATATCAGCCAGAACTAGAAATCCTAAGATCATTTAGTTTTCCTCTGGGCTATGTGTCCTGTCTCATTCTACTTGCCTTTCACCAGGGAAAACAAATACAGGGTAAGGAATTTTAATAAGCAAAAATAACCAGGTGTGGTGACACTCACCATCAATCCTAACACTGGGAGGCTGAAGCAGGAAGATAGCATATTTGAAATCTTGTCTCAAAAAAAACAAGGCAAAGAATTTGGAGAAACTCACAAGACAGCCATGAGTTCTGATTCTGTATAGGCAAATCCCATACATACAGTACAATGGGAACTGATGGCAAAGAAGCTGCTTCCTAGGAGTGAATCCTAGGAAGCAGCATTTAGCCAGTGTTCTAACACTGGACAGATGTTTTATGGAGTTCAAGTCCTAAGGTGACACTATCAGCGCTTCACCTCCCACTGCAGAAAAGATGATTCAATTAAAAACAAAACAAATTCAGTCCTTCATTGCCTCACGCTGAAATGACAAGGACTCCGTATCTGTTTTTTCTCATACCCTTGGAGGTCACTAAAAATCTCAAGACTGATTTGACTTTAAAAAGGTCAACTACAGAAGTTTTTCAAGTGAATTGTGACAGTCAGGTGGATTCTGGCCTCTCCATATAACATGAATATTGAGGAATAAAAACTCACGCAATCTTGGTATCATTGAGCCATTTATTAATATGGTAACCAAATACATAAGCTCCTATTAAAGCGGAATTCCGAAAGCTCAAAGGTAACACATTTTCACTTTCACTCTCAATAGTTACCATTTTATCTCAGTAGAATTCTGTACTCTAACCACATGGGCAATATTTTAAAAATGCTTCCAGTTTTTAATACAGACAGCTAGAAAGGGTTTCAAATATTTAACTACGATGCCATTCCAGTTTCTCACTAAAAATTTTGAATTCTACGATCCCATCCATGCATATACTTGATCCCCTATCCTCCCAAGAGATTTCAAAAGCCTCATTCCTAATTGAAGTAGCCTGGTGAAACGCTTGCTTCTAGTACTCATAGGGCGTCTTAACTTCTGTGGAATTTCACACCAGTGTCGTGAAGGCCTGCTTTCTTCTTAATGAACCTTCTGTTATGCTACAGAAAACCACCCAAGTAGCAGTCACCCGGCAGCTAACTAAAACGGAACTGTCCCAAAGGAAATGTATGGCTTCTTCCTTGGCATGATCCAAATACTAAGGCCTTAGAGGTTGGCGCTTGCCTCAAGTCCACAAGTACTAACAACTGTGATAAACATGCAGGCGCTTTTCATCCTGGAAATACATTTCCTATTTTTCCAAGGATGATTATGATTTCCAAGGATCAATGACCCCCAAGGGCTAAACAAATCACTTCTATCAAGCTTTATCTGCCTCCAAAATTTTATTCAGGCATTTATGCTGGAAAGCAAAACAGTAACTCTTAACTGGACAACTGAAGAGAAAAACAATTCCTAGTGGGCACTTTATGTGGCAAGTACACAGATCTAAGAAAGGTAAACATTTAAAAAAAAAAAAAGGGTACGAATTGTTTCCTAGAATCCAGAAAATGATTCACTTTCCTAAAACAAACATATTCCAGGCTAGATAAATATCACCACACCTCCAGTTTTCTTTTTTCTTATTCACTTAAGGGGCAATAGGTCCTTGGGGTGACTTTGTCAATTTATCAAACTAATTTGGGAAGCATTTCACTCCGTAATATTTTTGGCTTCTCCTTGACTTATCAAGTTCTTTTTTTGTTACTCACTAACTGTCAATTAAAAAAAAAAATTCTTATGACTTATCAAGTTCTTTTTTTGTTACCCAGTATGTCAATTAAAAAAAAAAATTCTTATAACTGAAAAGATTTTGGGCTTTTTCAATTTTAAATGCTACCCTTTTTCTACCTAATTGGCTTTCTTGATACTGTACATTATGTAGTAGGGTGAAGAGATTTTGAGGTTTCTCCTAATTTTAAGTTTAAACAAATAGTTCTTAAGTCAACTATTTCAACTGTAAAGTCAGGTTTTGGAGCCAAAATGTTTTACCCATCACGTAACTGCCCTGCATGGCAGGCAGACTCACTACTTACACATACTTACATAAAAAGAGCAATTCCAGTATTAGCCATGGCATAAGAAAGCCCAAGGATTCCACTGCCCACAATCGCATTGCTCAGATTAAATACTGACATTCCAAAGGAAGTAGTACCTGGATGCTACATAGAGGGAAACGATAACCAAACATATAACAATAATTAAACGGAGAAAACCAGTTTTGGGCAAGTTAGATTTGAAATCTAAAAGTAAAAACTAGTCTTTTACTCCATAAAGCCACAGACACACAAAATATGATTTTTAACTTACAAAGTCTGTTTCATACTTCTTCTTCCCCAAATTCGATTCAAGTAGAAAGTTCTGGTTTTCAGGATCTACATCTGCATAATGGCTGCAAAACATATAGGCGCATTATTTTAATTTATTGAAAGACACCGGTCTAATATAAAACAGTTCACTATTCTGTTCTAACAACGTATCAACACAAAAGATGCTGTCACTGCAATAAGACAACCGAATAACAGATGACACACTGTCCAACTGATGCTGCACCAATAAATCAAAACAGCATGAGGATTCTAACTTCCTGACTCGAGCAGGCGGCTTATAAAGCGCACAACCTCACCCACCTTTTCAGAGCGGCTTGCTTAGTGGGGTAGACGTAGTTGAAGTCGCTGTTGGAACTGTAGCTACTGCTGTCCTCGTCCGGGGAAATATTGAACCTTCCCATTTCGGTCTTCTTCATGCTGAGCGTCGGGTGCGGCGGTCGAGCAACGCGGAGCTCCTTTTGTCCTTGGCGGTGCACCGGCCCTCGAGGCTGCCCGGAAAGTAGAGGCGGCGTCAGGACTGCAGCGCCCGCCCGCCGCCCGGTCACGTGACGCCGCCGGGCGGCGCAACGCGGCTGATTCGTCCCCGGCCAGGCGAGTGGAAAAGTACCAGCCGAGCGCGAGGGGCGGGGGCGCGCCGAGGGGCGGAAAAGTACCCACGGCCGAGCCGCCGAGAACAAAGATGATCCCGCCGCCGCGCCGCGCCCGCCGGCGGCTTCGCTGGCTCGCTGTCCCCACTCTCCATCTCGGCCGCGGGGCCGCCTCCCTCCACGCGGGCCCGGCGCCCCCGGGGCTGACAGCGGGCCCCCGCGACCGAGCGGCGCGAGCGCGCCCGGGTTTGTTTACACGAGCACGCCGGTGCCCAGAGCACACGCGCCCGCGGGCTCCGGCCGGCCCCTCCTCCGCCCGGAGAGGAACTGATGCAACCTCGCTGGGCGACGGTCAGACGCGCCCGGCCGGGTCTTCCGCAGTCCCGGCCCCCGCCCCGGCCAGCAGCGGCGCCCACCGCCGCGGGTCCCCACGGCACCCCCGCGGCGGCCTCCCCGGCCCGCGCTCGCGCGCCCGCACCCCGCCCGCGGCCGACGGCCTGGCAGCCCCTCGCCCGCCGCCCCTCCCCCGCCGCCCCCGCGCTGACCTCGGGGGCTCTGCTGCGGTCCCGCAGGCCTCACGCGAACGTCTCCGGAGGTTTGTCTCAGTCGAACAAAACAATTGTAAGAGATAGTGTTTTAAAAAATCCTCCACAGGCAGAAAAAATAAATTTTTTTTTAACTATAAAAGGACTCGGTAAAATTGCCGCCCCGATCCTCCGGCGTCCGCCGTGTCGAGGGAAGGCGCGAGAGTGCGGGACGCGTGGCCGGCTGCCTGCAGCTAGGAGGAAGGAGAGTCCGGGCGGCGGCGTGGCGGGCTGTGGAGCGGCTCGGCGACCCGCGCGGTTATAGCGGCTCCCGGACCGCCGCGTCAGGGGGCGGGGCGCGGCCGTGGGCTCCGCTTTGTGTATCAACACCACCTGGGCCCCGCCCCGCCGCCAGGCCCCGCCCCGCCCGCCCCGCGCTCCGCGGCCGCCGGGCTCCCCGCGCCTCCCCGCCGCCCGCGCCGCGCACGCTCCTCTTTGGAGGAGCCGCGCTCCCCGCTCCCTTCCGTCCTCCTCGCCCACTGCCTTGGCTTTGGGAGCGACACATCCAGGATTTGGGGGGTCACGTCCGGCACTGAGTCCTTTCCTACCGCGGTTTTTGAGGTGGACTCGGGTTTTCTCTCGCAAACTTGGGTCCAGGCACCACCGTTATCCTGATGGTTAGTTTCTGTTTCTCGTTCTTCTTGTCTGTCTCAATCTTCTCTGACTTCAGGACCGCTCTGATAGGGCCGGTCGGCGGCTCCGTGTGGGGATATCATTTTTGGTACGGACACAGCAGACCCTTTGGGGGGAAAGTCCATTTTGAGCCGCGAGGCAGAGTCCTCGAGCGGACGCTGTCAAGGCCCCCGTCCTCGCTGCCCGGCGTCTCCCCCTGGCCCGCACCCCCACTCCGAGGGCTCTGCGCCCCTCTGGCCTCCGCACAGCGCTGCTCCGATGTCCCCTGGGCCTGCGCCTTCCCCGCAGCTGGGATGGGGTCTGGCCGAGTTGGCGTCCGGGGCTTCTTCCCGGAGAAATCGGCCCGGCCAGTCTGAAAGGCGCAGGCCCTTCCCTTTGTGGAAACAAAGACCCCTTGGAGGAGAACTGTTCGCTGAACGAGGGAATAAACAAATGCATTTGACCTACTGCTCTCTTCCTTTGGGGGACGTGGGAGACTTGGGCCAGGGCACAGAGAAAAAGCTTGGGTGTGATCACCATTTTTGCTTTCAATGTTTTCCTGAGAAAATCTGTACAGCTGCCTATTTCCGTGGCACGTGAGACTCCGGTGCCTCGGCCTGTAGCGGTGCTCCTGGTTGACTAGGGAAAGAGATTTTCCTTTTACTTTCCCGTGCTCCCCACCCTAGACCCAGGCAAACCAGTGGCACAACAGTGTTGCATTAAGTGCCCAACTTCCTTTCTTGCTGTGGAAATGCCACTGCCGCTCGAGGCTTAGTCACGGGGTCCCAGGAAAGCCTTGCACTGCCTGCCTGAATCCCTCCTCCTTAGACCTTTCTTTTTTGTTGCAGGTACTGTATTCTGAACGGTATGGTGGCAGACTGTTTTAAACTTGTACCATCTTGTACGGTATTTAAAATCTGTTCACTTTAGTTTGTAGGCTGTTCTTCCCAAAGAGACCGAACTCTCCAGGAGTTTGAAGTGTAACCTGAGCCGAAAGATCTCTTGATGATCTTCCTTCCGCATACATTCCCGAGTAAAAGCCACCTATTCCTTTGTCAGGAAAGCAGTCTCGGTGGTGGGGTACGGGGGGGGGGGCCCGGGGGGGGGTCTTGGGAAATTCCTTCTTATCAGGTTTCAGCTGAAGAAAATCAAAGGTCTTCAGCAGCTTTTTTCATTCAGGTGAATCTCGGGTCAGTGGAATCTCTGCTCATTCGCAGGCACTGAGGAAGTCTTCCGGGTTGGCGGTTATAGCTGGCAACTAAACCTCCTGTCCTTTGGACTTTCTGGTAGTTCATATTACAACACCTGTTTTAGAGGAGCGCTGCATTTGTAAAATTGAGGGCACGTGTCTTGTGTTTGTGTGTGTGTGTTGGGGGCTTGTAATTGCTGTGTGGTCACAATCTGAATAATAAATGACAAAAGTGACCTTTTCTATGACTCATGGGTCATTTTTTTAAGAACCAGCTGGGGTACCTCTGCTGGCACAAGTGCCCTCCCGCCAAGGCCTGACGGGCATTGGGTTTTTGCTGGAGTGCACTGGATGTGATCCCGTCACTCAGCGACTGGGACGCTATGTCACCGGATGACAGACGACTATGATCTTGATTTCAAAGTCAGTGTTGTATAAGAGCAGCATCTAGGGCCGGGGATGTAGCTCGGTGGCTCTGGCGCTTGGGCCCGGGTTCGATCCCCGGTAACCACCTACAACGCCAGGCCTGGAGACTCAGGCCCGTCACTAATCAGAACCATGTATCACAGTGCCAAGCGCGGTGGCTCATGCCTGTAATCCCAGCATTCGGGAGGCAGAGGCAGGAGGATTTCTGTGAGTTCAAGACTGAGCTTAGGACCAGCCTGAACTACAAAAGCAAGATTCTGTCTCAAAAACCCGCCAAACAAACAAAAAGAGCAGCGTCTGAAAAGTAAAGGATTCATTAATCACTCAACTTATTTTCTTCCTTAATGCAACTAAAACAGAATAGGAAAAAACATCAGTGTACTGTGTAGAGAACTATTATGTATCCTATAAAATTGGAGTGTGTGGTAGTGCATGCCTACATTCCCTGCACTGTGGGAGGCCGAGGCAGGAGAATCACAAGTTCCAGCCTAGCCGGGGCAGTTTAGTGACTTTAGCAAGACTCTGTATCAAAATTTAAAATTAAAAAAAAAAAATGGTAGGGTTTAGCTCAGTGCCAGTTCCCTAGGTTCAGTACCCATTACTGCAAAACAAAACCTCTGTAGTTTGATTCTGTATAAATATGTATGTATTGTAGGTTGTGATATAAAATGTATTGCTTTTCCAGGATCGGAGACCAAAGAATTTTGAGAGCAAATTTTAGAGACTTTCCTAACACAAACAAATACAAACATCAGTAGCCTGTTCGGGATTTTCAGGAATGTATCATTAAGTTAGGATATGAGAAGTTTTGTGTAAGAGGAGATAGCTATCTCCTATGGCTTTGTCTGGTAGAACTGAGTGCTGGTTTCCTGGGGATCATAATTAGTTAGGCTTCCCAGCTTGCTACACAGCTGCTCCTTGGGAAGACCTTCAGAATTCCTTGTGTCCCACACTTCAGTTTGCCAAAGGTGGACTTAAACATTAAATCTCCTCTGCAGTCCATTTCCAGCGGCATGGTTTCATTCTCAGGGTGGCATGCATGGCTTCCTTTGATCTGTCCCAGCCTGTACTCCTGTGCTAGAGGCACCTCCTGGAGACAGTCCCCAGTGATCCCACTCCAGCCACGCATTCTTTTGACTCCTCTGGTTTGAGTCCCGTGACTATGGCACTTAGATTTGGCAAGAGTGCTACGCTGAGACAAGGTTACAAAAAAACTGTGATGCTTACCTGGTTATTCTGACCTGTCCTGCATGTGCTCTGAGGGAAACCAGCTGCCGTAGTGCGCATGTTCCTACAGAGAGGCCCACGGGACAAGGGCTGCTGTCTCGGCCGGCCAGCGCCCACCGAGGAGGCTCGAGTCGATCCTTCCCCGTGGAACCCAGAGATGCCTGCGCCCCTTGTGATACTGCCGCCAGAGGAGCCCAGCAACCCAGCCTGGATTCCAGAACCAAAGAAGAAAGTGCTAACAAGTGTTTGTTGTTTTAAGGCAGTGGTGTGGTTTGTGTGCCACAGTTTGTCATCACTGAAAGCTCTGAAAGTCTGCCATCACTGTCCGAGGGCACTAAGCTTTGGCATAGTTTAATTCCCATCAATAGGCACCTAATACATTCTCCTTTGTGTACTTTGTGTTATGTCAATATGTATTGCTCAGTGTTTTCAGTACAAACCATTTTCCATTTAAGTCGTCCCCATGGCTTGAATAGTCTTCTACCCTTCCTGTAGATCCAAATTGCATCTTTCTTCTGAGAGCCAGCTTAAGTACCTATGTCTTCCTTTTTTTTGAGACAAGGTCTCACTTTTGTAGTTCAGGCTGGCCCTGAGCTCAGCCTTGAACTCATAGCAGTCCTCCTGCCTCTGCCTCCCAAGTGCTGGGATGACAGGCGTGAACCATCATGCCTGGCATTATGCTATCTGGTTATGACTGAACTTGGACCTAGAGCTTGCCAGGCAGGCACTAGAACCACTGAGCTAAATCCCAGGCCCAAAGCCTCCTTTTCTTGATGAGTTTTGCCGTCACCAAGTCTTGAAGGTGCTGCCTCCAAGTTCACTCAGAACCTTGCACTTCTCTGCATCTGCCCTGCTCTCGCCCTAGTGTCTATGTCATTTCCCTGAATTGCTGTGGGCTCAGCATGCACTGTCCACTGAACAGTCACACAGACCTTCTCTGAACATAAGTCAAATTTCTTGCTTAGAGGAACATTATGGCCATGTCAAGATGTTCCTGCAAAGCCTCCTGCAGTCACAGGTAGGGCTTTTTTGGAGATGGCTGGGTGTAGACTGTGCGGTGCTGGGGAATTAAAAGTGGGCAATTACCAGGCCAGGGAAGTAGCTCAGTGACACCCTACTTGCCTGGCAACCACATGATCTGAAGTTTGATCCCTGGTATCAAAGAAGTGTGTGATTACTAAATTACTCCACTGATTAGTTTGGCATAGTTGCTACCTGCTGCAAGGGCAGGTTTCCTAGACAGAAATCAAAGGGATAGAAAAAAGCTGCTGTCATCACTTGCTGCTTGTGGCTTTTGCCTGCCATCTCCTGCTTTTCCTCTGCGACGACCTCTGCCACCCGCCACCAGCCCTGGAGCAGCTGATTATGGGTTGAAACCTCTACAAACTGTCAGCCAAATAAACCTTTTCTCCTTTAACTTTGCGTATTGGGTATCTTGTCTCAGCAATGAGAAAAGTAACTGACATAGAAGAAACTGTTTCCCATATTTAAAGTCTTCTAGTGGCTTCTGTTGCAATTGGAATAAAATCTATGCTCTGCACTCAATGTGGCTTCGCTTGGTTCGCTCTTGCCAACCTCCTCACCCCTGTCTCCTACCACTCCTTCCTTTTTGCACTGTATGCAAGCCGTGCTGAGTTTCTTTTTCCCCCAAAGCACATGATTATTCCCTTCCCAGGGCATTACACATTCTGCTCCTTCCACCTAAAATCTCCCTGCTTTGTCTTTGTGTAACCGTCCTATCATTTAGATCTCAGCCTTAAAAAAAAAAAATGGTCCCTTGGGGCCAGGGATTTAGCTCAGTGGTTCTAGCATCTGCCTTGCAAACACAAGGTACCTAGTTTGATCCCCAGTCACCACAAACAACAATGTCGGGCATGGTGACTCATACCCACTAGCAATCAGTACCACATACCACAGTGCTATGTGTGGTGACCCCCACCTGTCATCCCAGCTCTTGGAGGCAGAGGCAGGAGGATGGCTGAGTTCAAGGCTGAGGTCAGGACCAGCCTGAACTACAAAGTGAAACCCTGTCTCAAAAAACTAAAAAGAAAAGGTCCCTTCGACGTTCCCAGCAAAAGGTGGTGATTATTTGGACTCAAACTCCATTTCCCTACTGTTATTTTTTATTACATCTCTATGTGAAATGAAGACATATTTTGATTTTTCCCTTACTGCATCTTTTCTCTAAAATCCCATTTTGCAGTGTTAAGCCCATGATGAAAAGATTCTTGTTTTGCTCATCACTGAATTGTACCAAGCAAAAACAGTGCCAGGTATAAAGAGGGGCAGTGACAAAGTGCTTGCTGACTTAGTGCAAGTAACTTTCTCCCTTAGGGCCTGAGGGAGAACATGTTTATTGCAGTGTAGGATGCTGGAAAAGGAGTTTCCCCCCAGATTTAGTTTTCCATGACCCACAAATGAGAACGAATTCCATGATTTGGTTCCGAATGCCTTTGCTTCCCGTTAATAAAATGACCCTTTGCTATGTACAGTATATGGCCTGATTCCCTTGTCCTATGACAGTGTTATGCCAAATTCAAGTATGAACTAACATTATAGAGAGATAATTAAACTATTTTTCCTTTCTTCCATTGCCTTCATACCATACACTTCTCTTTATTTCCATGAGTTCCATATATGTACAACATGACGTTTTTAGGTATGTGCACTATCAAATGGCTCAATTTAGCTAATTGACGTGTGCATGACTGAACATATTTTGGGGTAAGAACAGTTAAAGTCCACTCTTAGAATTTTCAAAATACGTTATGTTGTTATCAGCTTTAGTCACCATAATGAACAAGAGAGCTCTTGAACACGATGTCCTCCAGATCTATTCCGTTCTTGTCCCTTTTTCCCTTTGTCCTGCAGTGCTGGGAACTGAACACAGGGCTTCTCACAGGCGAGGCCAGAGCTCCCCCCTCAGGTGTACTGCCAGACCCCCCATTTTGCTGTTCTAGTTCATCTGCCCCCAATGCTAAATTGCCCAGGCTGGGCTTCCACTGTTTTTCTTATTATTTTTATATTTTATTCTTGGTATCATATTTAGAAGGTGTTCAATAAATTAAGAGTGATAGTTAATCTTTGAAAACAGTTTCCAAGTTTAAAGTAACAATAGTGATTCAGTGAGTATTTTGTTGCCTTGCATTTTTTTCTGATATCGAAGGATACTCTCTTCCAAATTATTCAAAATGTATCGGGTGAAAGCAACAATAATTTATTATTTCTCAAAGTTTCTATGAATCAGGAATTCAAGATCAGTTCAGTTGGGAGTTCTAGCCTGTGTGGCATGCGTGTGTGAGCGCGTGTGCGTGAGTGTGTGGTGTGTGGTACCTGGGATTGAACTCAGGACTGTGCTTTCCAAGCAGGTAGGTGTGTGGCGTCCCTGAGCTACATCCCTAGGACCATGTGGTGTTCTTTTTAAGTACTGGGGATGGAACCCAGGACTTTGCACAGAGCTATCTCCCCACTTGTTTTTTCATTTTTTAATTTTTACTTTGACCCAGTCTTCTTAGGTTGCTAAATTGTCTGAGCTGAGCTCAAGCATGAAGTCTTCCTGCCTCAGCATCTCAGGTGCTGGCATTACAGGCATGCACCACTACCCTCGGGGAAGGTCTGCCCTGTGTCGCTCATGTGCCGGTGCATTGGTGCGGGGCCCACTGGTTTCCCTGGAAGAAGGCTCCTCTGCAGCCGTGGGTGAGTGTCCATGTGACAGGGCAGCTGGCTTATTCTACAGCAAGTGACCCGTGAGGGACCTTATCACGAAAGACAACGTTTCCTGGAATACTGTTGTCCATGTGTCTTGTGCCACTGGCCTGGATCAGATAACACCTTCGTGTGTAAAGCATATGTTACATCGTGAACTCATGTATTTGTAAGCATCAGTGTTTTGTGATGATGTATCCTTCAATGAGTACATGGAGTATCACAATGAGTATTTTTCAATGATACACTTTCATTTTTCAACAAGAAAAAGAGTTATGGCGCTCACAGGTACTTAGTGTAACCTTTTTTTTTTTTAAGAAACATGTAGGCTGTTTGACAGATATTTTGTTATTAACATGAACACTTTCAAGACAGAAAAACGTTTCCAGGTACCCA
Source organism: Petromus typicus (assembly GCA_004026965.1). NCBI lineage: Eukaryota > Metazoa > Chordata > Mammalia > Rodentia > Petromuridae > Petromus > Petromus typicus. The sequence goes on along the minus strand of PVIR01012751.1, from coordinate 14,403 downwards.
GTATCAGTACTATTTCTCTCATCTCCAATTAAAAGAAGGGAAGGCGTATCTTGACTACTGTGCTTTCTGTGATACTTCGTTGTTCTGTGATGAAGACCAGGGGTGACCTGTTTTTCCTGGTGTCATGTATGTACACTAGTGAATGAAAAAGGAAACAGTGGCAGAGAGAGATACAGGACTTAATAGCTATGGTTCTTTTACTGAATAAACTGGCACATACTGATTAGCAGTAAGTGGGTCGGGAAGTTAAATGTGAAAGCAAAATGGCCTGTATGAATGTCCACATAGATGCTCCTCCGAGGTGATTCAGAATCGAGGCTTAAGACAGAGACCATGCGTGTTTCTAAGTAAAGATTTGTTTTACTGAGTAGTATACTGTGCGTGTTTTGAAAAATTAAAAATTTCAGCTTTCACAATTTTCTAAAATAGGACGACGTAAAAACATCTTTTATCTTTTAGAACTTAGCTGTATCTTCTTGTCCAAAGAGAAATGTCAGCGACTGAATCCATAAATTCTACCCAAACACTCTTAAGGCCACAATGCACCTACATTTCTTGGCCTTCACTCAATTTCCGGATCTTTCTTTGCCCAGGGCTAAGATACTGAAACAAGGATTTATTAAAATTAACATACTTGCGATTCCGGTTCTTAAGAGGGAAAGTTGGGCTGGGTTCTGAGATCTGTTACTCAAGTAAAACTCCCAGTGTTTTTGCAGAAATCTTTGGCACTTTGTGTTTGAAGGCATCTGCTTCTTGTTTCAAAGAATCTCATTTGGGACACCTGGGACACACCAGTGCGACGCCGTTCTCCTCCGGTCGGACGACCCTCGAGCCTCCGTTAAGCGTTTATTTTCTGGCGGTGAACCACGCGCACAACACAGCTTTTGTGGAACAATGCCACCGAGTCACCCTACTATGGATGAGGTCAAGAGTCTCCTCCAAATCGCTGTCTCAGGAATACATTTTGCTCCTGGCTGGGAAAGCGAAATGGGGGACAGTTAGGAGACGGGGAAAACGGCTCCTTTTCCGGGTTGGCTGGGCGGGGTGGCCCCGGGGGTGCCCGCCGGCGACGGTGCAGATGAAGCTCCGGGCGGAGCCGTCGGGCCCTTTTGTCCCGCACCCACCCCGGAGGCGGCAGGCCGGAGGCCAGAGGCCCGAGCCCGCGCGGTGCGGATCGGAGGGGCCGCGGCGCCCCAGAGGTGACAGCGGAGGCGCCAGGACGCCGCTCCCGGCCCCTCAGGATGCCGGCGGCCACACGCTAGGCCGGGGGCCCGGCGCCCGCCCGGGGTCGCGAAGGAAGCGCGGGCGGGCGCGGCTCCCGGGGGAGCGCGGCACTCCTCGGGGCGGGCGGGCGGCCGGAAGGGGGCGGCGGCGGCGGGCGGGGCGCGGCTCCGCGCAGCCCCAGTAGGGCTCCGGAAATTTCCACTCGGGCCCGAGCGCCGCACCGCCGGGCGGCCCGCCCCGCCACGTGACGGGGACTCGCCGGGCGCCGCCCCGGCCCGCGCGGACGCAGGGCGGGCGCGCGCCACGCGGGAGCCGGGGAGCCCGGGGGAGCCCTCGGACGCCGCCCGGGCCGCGGTCGCGCCTGCCAGCGCCGCGCGCGGTGGACCTGGCTCTCCGCGGGAGAGACGGGGGCGTGCGGCCCGGAGGTCCTGCCGAACCCCAGGCCCTCGGGGATCCCGGGGCTTCGGGGAGCGCGGGATGCGGCCGACCGCCGGGTCCGGACGGCCCCCCGGGAGACTTGGGGATCCGCGCAGCCGAGAGCTCCCCTTTACCTTCCCGCCGTGCAGAGCAGGGGTCAGGCGGACACCCCGCTGTACCTCTGGGCTTGTCCTGCGGCGGCTCCCCTTTGAGGTTCTTTCTAGTAATTGTGATCTTTTTCCTTTCAAGGCATTCCTTCGGTCTTGGAAGCAAATTCAAAGCAAAACATACGAGCCTGAATTATGAGTTAGACCTTTGTTTAGCAACTGTCTCCTGTGTTGTGGTTTTGCTCATTGGTTTCCTCACATCCTGGCCTGGTCACCCCCACCCCCTTGAGGGACTCAGAGGAAGCTGCTGGACCTGCTGGGTGCCCGCCATTTTTCACATTTAACATCTCCAGAACTGTGTGTAATGTTTCCTCCCTAGAACGATTGTAATTAATCAGAATAACTGCAGATTCACCCAGATGCACATTATTTTAAATGACTTATAAACACGTGTATCATGGAGCCGTCTGTTCTGTGAAGCTGGGGCCGTTGGTCTCCTGTTTCCCTTTCACAAAAGAGGAAGTGGAGACTTGGAGAAGTTAGATAACATGCCCAAGGCCTGGACTTTGAACCTAAACTGCCCCCCCACACCCCTTGCACAGGAATTTCCTAGTAATAATCTTAGCTGTATTGAATTATTTAAGTTAGTCCCATTTTGGTGAGACTTTTTTTTTTTAACTCTAGACTTACTGAAGTTTGTTTTGGAGAGATGCTCAAATTTAGATAGGAAATCATACAATTCAAAAAAGACTTATGAGGAAGTCATGCGTTTCTCTTAAATGGAAGATACCTAAAATATTTGACCCAGGCACCCTTTTCAGCTGTTTGGATCTTCCTAGCATTCTAGCCTCTAACGCATGGGGAACACATCCAGGAAGATGACAATGAGGTGCGTTGATCGAGCGTTCAATAAATACGACATACTGATCTGTACTCAAGAAGTGAGCACCCTTGGAAAGGTCAATGACCTCGTGCCAAAAAGGAAATTTCCACAAGACAAATATTGCATAGATTCAATGGGAAGACAACAGTGGTTTTTATTCTTTCTGGAACCTCCTGCCCTTGCCTCGGTTAGAAGCCCTTTTTGTGTGCTGGCACTCATCTCTCCCTATGGTGGCTCTTCCCAAACTCTTCTCGTGGCCTGCCTGTGCTCCCCGGGAGAGTAAACTCCTGAGGGACAGCCTTCCTGTCCCACACAGTGTATTCCTGGAGCTCAGCACGATGGCATGTCCTAGATAGTCCTAGTCAGGGAGTTGCTGCAGCAGTGCTTGCTAGAAAGTTGGGTTTACCCAGTTGGTCAGCTTGTCTGTTAGGAGGTGCAGAACTGGCATTGAACGGAATCCCTGAAACTAATGTGTTCATGATCAGTCTCTGTCCAGGCTTGTCCACAGGTAACACTCTTCCCATCCCCCAGTTCTTGTTCTTTCTTACGTTCCATCCATACATCTATCCATCCTTTCTTAACACGAGACACAAATGGCTGGAGGCCAGGAATACATATTTACTTGAGTCTGTTTATTTCTTACTGTCCTGTACATTATTTGCACGTGATCATTTTTGATATTTATTAAGAACCGAATCTCTGAAAGGTTTTGTGTTCAATTAACTAACTTTATTTCAGTACCTATGTAATGGTCAGAGATTTACCTATAGCCTTAATTTGGGCCTTACCAATAGGGATTTTTTAATTTATACTCCTCCCCCAGCCTTCATTCCTGGTGAATGAACTAAAAGCTTTTGCTCTGACCTACATCCCAAGCTTTTACAAAATTTCTTTTTAAAATATTTCAAATCAGGTCTTGGAAAATTGCTACATTTCTCAAACTAGACTCTAACCTGGTGACCCTCCTTCAGTGTCACAGAGCGCTGGGACTAAAGGCTGCACCATCACATCCAGCAAAATGAGGGCTTCAGAAGAATAGAGTCATAGGAATTTTTTTAAATATGAAGGAGAATTTATAATTTCTTTGTCCAATACCTATCTCCTAGCTATGTTTTTCTGTAAGTGAAAGCAAAAGGGAAATTTTAAAATGAAGTTATTCATTAGCTATTTTTTAAGAGCGACTAATAGTGACTAATGGCTACGGATGCCAATATTTTCATTACTGCAGAAAGTTTTCTTAGACAGACCGGGTAAGTTACAAAATAAAAAGTAAAACAGTCCAGTGTGTGTGTGTGTGTGTGTGTGTGTGTGTGTGTGTGTGTGTTAGCGGGTATTGAACCCAGGGGATTCTATCACTGAGCTACATCTCTAGCCCATTTTATTATTTTTTTTAAAAGTTTGAGACAAGGTCTCACTAGTTGCCCAGGGGACCCTTGAACTTGAGATCCTTCTGCTTTAGCCTTTGGAGTGGCTGGGATTACATATATGTGTCACCACACTCACTTAAAGAGTGTAGTTTTACTAACTTAAATATGTCACTAAAAGTATTTCAGATTGCTTAGCACTAATATCTTTAAGAACATACTCATATTTCAGATGTTTGTTATTTCACATAGGGTAACCTTTTCTTCCTTAACCCTGGTTTTTAGCTTAATGCACATTTCAAGAGACTCAAGAAAACTAATGGTTCAGAAGGATTTCTCTTTTTATAGTGAATCTTTATCCCACTGGTCCTTTGTGAATTTTAATCCTTTTTTCTGTTTAAAATTGTTTGGATCAACTGGAGTCACTGCACAAGTTTGACATTCATGAGATTTGGCCGAGGTTTTTAAGCTTGCATGATTGAGAAACTAAAATACTCAGTAATGTTGGTAAAAGGACAAATGCCAGATCGTTTTGGATAGACCAAATATATATTTAATGACATCACACATACAATACAGACAGTTCTCAATTTACAAACACGCTATTCAGAAGCAGCCCAAATATAACACAGACTGGGTGTACCTTCTTTAAAATCCTTGGGAGCACAGCAGCTCCACGGGGGCCATTGTATAAACAAATAAATTATACAATGAGTAAAAATAAGCCTTGAAATTCTTACAGAATGGAGAGCAGCAGCAATGACGACACTGGGAGAAACTCTGGGGAAGTTGGTCGAGGTTCTTTCGTGTACAGTAGATTTGCTTGAGTGGTAACCCCCTGACAAAAATAGGCCAGTGGCACCTCCTGTGTCCAGGCCTCTCCCCGCCCCTGCTACGCCAGGCTTTTAAAATTCTCCAGCTTCATTTGCACTTCAGTTTCAGTTCTGTCTATTCAGTTTTGTGACTCTAGGCAGGCCTAGCAAGCTTCTCTGAGCCCCAGGTTCCTCAACTGCAAGATAGTGAGTGCAGGTGAAAATGTGGTAGAGAAAAGTCATAAAGACACAAAAGCTATGATGAGAAAGAATCACAAGCTTCAAAGGCCAGAGATTTAGCACAGTAGTTCCGGCAGCTGCCTAGCAACCACGAGGTCCTGAGTTCAATCCCTGATACCCACATACAACAAGTACTGCTCATGTGCATGTGATGGGAATCTGATCCAGCACCTTTGTGAAGGGTATGGATGGTTTGGGGTTTCTTGGTCAGTGTGACATCGAAGACATGAAGATAAATAGAAAGGAAACAGAGATTGTCCACTTAAGGCATAGTCTAAATTACTCAAGGTCGTCCCTATCTACCTGTACTCCACATCGTTATTCCTTAGTCGTGATCGTTTTTCTCTTCCAAGCCTATGACAGCCAAAAACCCCTTAAAGATACTCTGAGTCCATAAATCAACCTAAAGTAAAAGGGAGCAACTTGGAAATAGTTTCAAGAAGTTCAAAGATTTTTTTTGTTTGCAGTAATGAGGATTGAACCCAGGGCCTTCAAGCTGCACTACATTCTCAGGCCCCCTTCTTAAAATGTTTTGGTTTTGAGACAAGGTCTTGTTAAATCAATATGTTTAACGGGTTGGGCTATGTGGTTGGGAATTTGTGATGCTCCTGCCTCAGTCTCTCATTGTGCCAAGTCTACAGGAGTATCTATCTCACTGAGGCAGACCAAAGAAAGTTTTTTTGCAGGACATCTTCGACCCTCCACCTGGAAGGGTATCTATCTCCAAGATCGCACAATATCTTCAGCCCCAGGCTACGGTGTGCTTGCCCTTGAATGCTGCACTCCTCTCTGAGTGGTATTTGTTTGATTCTACTTGATTTGCATGTATTTCCGGACATGTCTGTTGTGAAATGCTATTCTGTGACGAGATCCCACGGACTTACCCTTGTGGGGCGCACCTTCTTTGGGGGGGCTGATGGAACCTGATCATGTGGCACTAAGTGGAGCCAGGCTGCTATGGGAGGCACGAGATTCACAGGAGAGGGAAGGTTGAGCAAGAAAACAGTTCCGTGGGAAGGAGCAGAGAGAATGCCGTCTTTGCCTTTAAGGAATGAATGTAATTGCTTGCATTTTCTCTTTTTCCTTTTCCCCTTTCATTGATTCCTCCTAAGGCTAACGTTTCAACTCTGTGTTCTATTCATCTGACACAGTGTTTTTTTTTTTTTTAACTTCATGTTGCTTACTTTGATTTTCCTGTTGTCTTTTGCTGATGGAGCTTCTGTGAAGGGCAAATTCAAAGTACAGATGACAGCCGAAGGGCAGGGCTGGGAAGTGGTGGTGTGACTGGGGAAGGCAGGGCTGCTACATCGGTAGTCCCTTAGGAAACAGTGCCACTCACAACAAATGGTGGTGTAAGGCCGGGGCAGCAGTACATAGAGCAGAGCAAATACGCACACACGCATGCGCAGTGAGAGAGGCAGGCGGTGGAGGGAGGGCACCAAGGAAAAGGATGGTCAACAGCGCTTGTAGCTCTAAGCACAAGTGTATTAATCGTTTCAGCCTCTTGACTGGCCTGTGAGGTGAGTCCCTTTACAGTTACTCTCTCCAGATGAGGCCCAGAGGGACCGAGCGACCCAGTGACTATACCCAGTGTCAGACAGCTCCTAGGGCAGCGCTGGAGTTTATTCCCTTACTCACAGCAGGGTTGGATACAGTGACTCAAACAGGCAATCCCAGCATTCTGGGAGGTTGAGGAAGGACGATCAATATAAATTCACGGCCAACGTTGTCTGTGGTGTGTGTGTGTGTGTGTGTGTGTGTGTGTTTGTTTTGCAGTACCAGGAATCAAACTCAAGACTGCTTCTGAGCTAAATCTCCAGCACACTGAGACCCTGACCCAGAAAATAACCCACAAACAAACCAAAACCAAAACTTACTGCCCTGCACCCTTAAAAATGACAGTAATACCTCGGTTCATGAACTTAATTCTTTTCATGATTCTGGTCAGAATTTGACCTGCATTTCTGGTTGCGATCAAATTGCAAGCATAGTATGTATATGCTTATAATTCACTGCCATGAGTTCAAGGCCAGCATGTACCACATACTGAGTTCACAGTTTCTCTCAAAAAAAGAGAGGAGGGGCCGGGGAGTTAGCTCAGTGGTTCCAGCGCCTGTCTTGCAAGCGCAAGGGCCCGGGTTCGATTCCCTGGTAACCACATAACAATACTGGGTGTGGAGACCCACACCCAGCAGCAACCAGTACCACACACCACAGTGCCGGGCGTGGTGGCTCACGCCTGTAATCCCAGCACTTGGGAGGCAGAGGCAGGAGGATTGTGATGTGAGTTTGAGGCTGAGCTCGGGGCCAGCCTGAACCACAAAAGCGAGACCCTGTCTCCAAAAACCTAAAAAAAAAAAAAAAAAAAAAAAAAAAAAAAATGAGAGGAGGATGAGGTAAAGGAGGAGGAGGAAAAAGAAGAGGAAGAAGAAGAGGAGGATGAGGAGAAGGAGAAGAAGAAGAAGAAATAAAGACTTAGAAATGAGAAAATAGTGAATTCATATAAAAAGGATAGTAAACTTATACAATGCTGACAGATAGTAATGCTTTACAATGAACATAATGCTGGGGGTTTAGCTTCCTGTCAGAGAGTTTGCCTAGTATACAGAAGCCCCAAGTTTCCTTCCCAGAATTGCAAGCAAAAAAACCAAAATAAAAGCCTAAGAATACTGTATTTCTCAAAAAAACTTGAGTGGCTTTAAAGAATTAAGAATCAAGACTGGGCCGGGGATATAGCTCAGTGGTTCCGGCGCCTGTCTTGCAAGCGCAAGGACCCGGGTTTGATCCCCGGTAACCACATAACAATACTGGGTGTGGAGACTCACTCTAGCAGCAACCAGTACCACATACCACAGTGCCGGGCGTGGTGGCTCACGCCTGTAATCCCAGCACTCAGGAGGCAGAGGCAGGAGGATTGCTGTGATGTGAGTTGGAGGCTGAGCTCAAGGCCAGCCTGAACCACAAAGTGAGACCCTGTCTCAAAAAAAAAAGAATCAAGACTGATAACAGTTTATAATTTATATTTGCACTGTTCTGTTCCTCTGTTGGGGTGACAGTGGTTAAGAGGAGGGGAGGAAATGAGAGATTCTGGGTATCAGTGATGGGACAGAGGCCTGTCCCCTGAGCACCGATGTGGCCTGTAAGAGGAAGATGTAATAACTAAGGAATTCTCACTGAGAAAGCTAGAGGAGATCTGGATTGTCACGCCTGGTTTAATCCTCATGAAGTCATTTGGATTCTCTCTCACTATACACATGCGCACACACACACACACACACACACACACATATATACACACATTTATTTGAGGTTCAGTGGTATACTTTGAGTCATAAGATGGATTCTAAACTATACTGTAAGAGATTTTAGAGATTGTCTGACTAGCATTTTTTTTTTTGAGACAGAGTCTTGATTTTGTAGCTCAGGCTGGCCCTGAGCTCACTGTGTAGCTCAGGCAAGCCTTGAACTCACAGCAATCCTCCTGCCTCTGCTTCCTGAGTGTTGGGATTACAGATGTGAGCCACCACGCCCGGCATTGTGGGGTATGAAACTGATTGCTAGTGGGCGTGAGTCATCATACCACATTGTGGTATGTGGTTATTGGGGACTGAACTTGGAACCTTGCAATTGCCAGGCAGGCGGTGGAACCACTGAGCTAAATCCCCCACTCAGTCTGAGTAGCATTCTTAATTATGTATTGGTGGCCAGGCAGGAAGATGACTGATTGCTGGTTGAATTTCTGGTTAGTGGCAAGACTGGAGGTAGAACCCAAGCCTCCTGCCTCCGCATTCCTGTTCGTGGTGTTTCCTAGAAGTTAGTATATCAAATTGCTTGGCCATTAGATACATCTGTTTCCATGGGAAAACTTCTGAATTGAAAACCTTAAACTTCACTATAAATTCCCATGCCACTTCAGCATACTGTGAGAAATTGGCTTCTTCCCAGATTGCCTCTTCCAAAGAGTCTTGGTGTGTCCACTATTTTGTTAGGATTTGTCACAACTTTGTGCTTATTGCCTTTTCTTTCACAGGTGATGCCTAAGAGAAGATGTGCTTTCTGTTGGGAAAAGGGTAAGAATCTGAGAACTAGCAGTTCTGGAACACGTGATAACGTGGGTTGACCGGTCCCCCTTATCTGCTGGATCTGATCCTCTTTGGGATGAACATATTTTGGTCCCTAGGTTTCCAAGACAAGCACATTCCTGCCAACGTTATCCCTGGACAAGCTGTTCTGGTATTTGAACTTGCTACTGGGAAGGGGTGAAGTCCAGGACATACACACATCGCAGTGGGGGGCGAGCCGCAGTTGGCCACGTTAACACCTCATTATACAATAGTTCCAGCAGAAAGTGTTTCCAGATGTGCTCTCAGCGTGTACCTAGTACTTAGGTTTTTAACCCATTGGCTAAAATCTACTTTCAGAACTTTGGGGAAGCCAGCAGTTAATTAACCAATCATCCTTGCTTAGTTCATAAAGTTGATTCTAAACTGACCATAGTTTTCACTATACCGCAGGTTAAAAGATACTAATCATAACTATATGAAACATGTATGTTTACACATGTATGCACATATTCTTACACATGTATCTTTGATAATACTGAGTTTATTTGGAGTACTGGCTTAGTGATCATTGAGTTCCTGTTTTGGAATTTTGTTTAGAAAAATTAGAAGAACATGTATCCAAGAGGTGGTAGGCCAGTTTCCTACTCTGAGCAGTCAAGCTACAAGATGTTAGGATTTGTTATAACTTTGTGCTTCTTGCTTTTTGTTTCACGGGCAGTGCTTATGATTCTGAAGAGTAAACTTTCTAGGTAAGTTGGGGTTAAGGGTTTTCCTCACAGTGGGTTTTTTGTTTGTTTGTTTGTTTTGTTTTTGAGATAGGGTTCGTTGTACTTCAGGCTGGCCCTGGGATTAGCGTTTAACTCACAGCAGTCCTCCTGCCTCTGCCTCCTGAGTGCTGGGATTACAGGCGTGAGCCACCACGCCCGGCACTGTGGTATGTGGTACTGATTGTGTGGGAGTGAGTCACCACACCTGGTATTGTCGTATGTGACTATCAGGATCAAACCCAAGCCACAGGATGGAACCACTGAGCTAAGTCCCCAGCCCATCCTTAGAGTTTTTTTTTAAAACTAGCTTAGAAATTTTTCGCTTATGAGCTTTCTGTACTGAAAACACACACACACACACACACACACACAGTCCATCAAAAACATGTATGCCACTGTAAGCACCTCTTGTAGGGACCAAAAGTAACATATTAATCTCATGATGTCTCAATACATTTAGTATTAAAGCATTCATAGAAGTTTTTCTTTTCCTGATGTAAATTTTTTTTGGTGACTCCCCCACCCTCAACAGAAGATGAAGAGCTTTGATAGTGCCACTCAGCAGAAGATGAGCCACAGTCGGTAGGTAGATGGTTAGGCATTTCTAGCTGAACAATACAGTGATTGGTTAGAAGGAATAAAGAAGTAAATGATCCTTTTTCTTGTGTTTCGTACAGAATGACTGCTGAGGCAGGCAGCCTAGGCCCATAGTCTGTGATATCCTACCCTTCGGACTCATTGAGACTTTGGCTTAGAAGGGCCCCTTCCTCCAGGTGGACACAGCCATCCCAGCCTGCAGGCTTGGAGGTGGAGTTCAGGCTGGATTTCAGCCCCTGCGACCCCCACCCAGGACTTGGCACAGGACACAAACCACACACCAAATGTAGTGGTCGTGAAGGTGGTTTTTTTTGAGTTTTATATCAAATGCTTCAACTTGGGATGATATTCATTCTCTTCAGTCTTCATCTACTTAAGTGGCTGGATCTGGGCAAGAGAGAGGTGAGTATTTTTTACTGTTGAATCAGAAGGTTGATTACTAATTACTGTTTAAGATAATCTCCAGGCATCTTGCTGGTACTCCAAGACCGTTTGCTGTGTGCTCTTTTTTGGGTGGTACTGACAATTGAACTCAGGACCTTGCCCTTGCCAGGCAGGTGCAGTGGCGCTGAGCTATATTCCTGGTCCTCTCTGCTATTATATTAAGCTACTAAATTTAGGGCTAAGCCTTACCTGAGTCCAGAAACAAAAAGACACCAGAGTATCAGATACTTTTAGCAATAGATCTTGTTTCTGTAAAATCAATACTACTTTTTTTTTCTACATGTCCTCGTGATTTTAAATGATGCATTTTATTCTACTGGTCCACAGGATGTAACTGCGAGACGGTGTGCTCTGGAAAGGGCCTTGGCCAGACACCAGTTCAGGTATTGACACAGAATCATGTCAGGAGGATCTCATGAGATTTGTGGATTTTGGCTTCCCTTATTTCTCATCTAGTATTTCTCTCAATATTATCACAGTGAAATTCCTCATTGGACATGCAGTCGATTAACACTCCACCCAGACATAGCTGAAGTTATAGGTGGTCGGAAACTTTGGAAGGTGCAGACTAGGTCCTAAGGTTGGCACTACCCTCCACCCCATGAGAATGCCACCTCTAGGAAGCCACCTGGAGCAGACTCTGAACTCACTTCTACTGTTCCGCTTATATTCCATTTAGAAACCTTTCAATTTTTCTCCCACTTCTGCCCCGAATCTTGTGCATTCTGAAAGAAGTAGGAACCTTGCTTTTTACTTCACTAGTGGTAACGCGTAGCACTAGAGCCTGTTATTCTGATTATCAGACTTTCATCAAGTAAGTAACATGTTCTGAACACTTTGCAGTTTCTACAGCACTTTCTAAATGTATGATCACATCGAGTCATCTTGAGCTTTTGAGATGGTTATGACAATTTTCTGTTTTCACAAACTGCAAAAGTTAAGTTCAGAGATGCTCATATTGTGCCACCCGAAGAGTATGTAGGAAGAGAGTAGGATTTTACATGTTTTATTGATTATGGAGATATGTATGCCCGCATTTTCCTTGGGTTTAGCCAGTACTGAAATGATAAAACATCCTTTGCTTGCTCATTTCCTGTGCACAGTGGTGTGGACTAATGCCCCAACTTAGGGAACCTTTCAGAATTCTTTAAAATCCGTAGTGTTTCCAGCTCAGATTATGCACAAACATAAAGAACTAACAACCTTGGGAACATATATGCCATTTAACACATCTGGGAGCTTCCATAGCAAGTGGAGCCCCTTGAATTTCTGTTTTGGTTTCTCATCTTATGAAATGCCCTGGCTAATTGTTAACATTTTAATTTTTTCTAATTTTTTTTTTCAGGGTGTGTTGGCATTCATGTTAATATTGAGCGGCTTTTAAGACTACTCAGTGTCTGGCATATTATAGACATTTCATGTTTTTCAAATAATGACTGAATTTTTCATCATAAGGACAAAGAAAATTTGCATGTAAGCATTCCTGTGGGATTTCAGGTGAAGTAGAGGGTTTGGAATGTGAAAAGATCTGAGGTTGAATCTTCATCTTAGAGCTGGGTACAATACCTTCCTTAGGAACTCCTCACCTGTGGATTTGGTTGATGTTTCTGCTTTGCAAGATCATTCTAAGAGTCATCTGAAATAATATATGCAGTGGTCTGTACAATACTTCACATGTGAATTGTGCTCAAAGTTTATGCCCAGAGTTTAATGAAGATAGATACTGTAACTATATTTATTTATTTATTTATTTGAGACAGGGTCTCTTTTGGTAGTTCAGGCTGGTCCTGAACTCACTATGTAGCCTAGGTCAGCAATCCTCCTGCCTCTGCCTCTTGAATGCTGGGATTATAGACATGAGCCAGGAATTGTGGGTACCTGGGATTGAACTCAGGACTTTGCTCTTGCCGGGAAGATGCTTGAACCACTGAGCTAACTTTAAATTATTGTAATTTTAAAAAGAGACTTCTGAGATGTTGTTATGAGTGAATGTATGAGAAGAGTGTGAAGATGCATAGAACATTGTCATTTCTTCGCAAGGGTGCTACATTCGGTACTAAGACAGTGACAAGTGTACACTTTGGGAAGATGTTCAGAGGCTCACGTGAGCCCCACTCTGGGCATCTGGCTGACAATGAAGGCTCACAGGGGCAGGATACCTGGGGGTCAGGGAGACAGGCTACAGGAGGGAACATTTTTCTCTTCTACCACCCATCCCTCTGGGGGCAGAACTTCCTCCTGTGTCTTCAGGATCTTCAGAATCTGCTACCATCGCTGACACTAATCAGCAGGGCCAAGAAGCATGAGCTAGCATTATGGATGGTAGGATTATATACAGCAGAGTGAGATGGCGTTTCCTTATCAAAGAAATGCCCAAGGTCGGCCCATGTTTGTAATCAACCAAAGACATTCAGTAATCACTTTTGATATGAGTTGGGGCTACATCATTTTTAGAGTTTACTTGCATGTACCACTTAGCAGCCAAACTCTTAATTAGCAGATTGTATATTTTGAGTGACATTTGTATACCAAAATCCAGATGCATGATCCATAGCATAAAATAATCATGATGATAGTGGTAGTTCAACAAACCTATTCTAAATTTTACATAGCAGAATAAAGGGCCAAAATTTTAGAAGATAATTTAGAAGAAGGACAAATAAAGATTTTTACTTTAATAGACATTGAGTCTTTTCTGAAGTTGATAGCAGGGCAGAGGGGTAATTGGCAAAGGTATAGACATACACAGAAGGCACAGAATGGGCAGCTAGGACACAGATCCCTATACTATATATACAAATATAAAACGAAGGCCATACATTTAGCTCACTGGAGCTGCACCTGCCTTGCAAGGGTAAAGTCCTGAGTTTGATCCTTGGTACCCCTCTTCCCAAAATATAAAATGATGTCTTTGGGAAGACATAGGAAAAGTTTGATAATTCAATAATGGTTTCTGATAAAATTGGTTATTCCTACAGGAAAAAAGTAGAAGTGTATTCTTACATAAAACTCAATTACGGTGGATTTAAGATATAAATGTGAAAGCACAATTATTTATTTATTTTGAGACAGGGTCTCATTTTGTAGGTTCAGGCTGGCCCTGAGCTCACTATGTAGCTCAGGCTAGCCTCGAACTCACACCATCCTCCTGCCTCTGCCTCCTGAATGCTGGGATTACAGGGGTAAATCTCCACGCCCAGCACTGTGATATATAGTACCAGGAATCAAACTCAGGACTTTGAACTTGCAAGGCAGGCGCTGGAACTACTGAGCTAAATTCCTGGCCCTGCAAGTACAATTTTTAAATACTAGGGAAAACATTGTATGAGTTTGTGATTGGTGAGATTTCCTAAACAATGTTCAGGAGACTAAGTATATGAGAAAGGGACAAGTGTGGGGAGGGGGTAAAGCAGGAAGGGTCTTATGCATCAATCACAGGAGAAGTCCACAGCACAACCACCTTAGAAAACAATATAAAACGCCT
>PVIR01012750.1:0-43901 GCA_004026965.1 Petromus typicus | reverse complement strand
ATTCATAAGTCTGACAAAGTGAGTCTTATTTGACACGGCTTTGTATACGGCTTTGTGCTTCCTAGCAATTCCTCCACATCACCACTGCTTTTCCTCTTGCCTCCAAACATCCTGGGCTCTGAGCAATGCTCAGTAAATACACCACCCCACAACTGTGACAGTGTCCAGCAGACAGGTAGACTACCTCTCATCTATGGATGTTCACGATACAATGTCCATTCATGTCTGGCAAAGTTAGCAACTTCATTGTTAGTGAGTTGGGAACTTACTGTAGATAGATTTAAAACATAATCATGGCTTTATCTCAAGACCTCAAAAATCTTTCATCTTCAAAAAGCAAATATTTGAAATTTTTCTTTATTTTCACTCACAATAAGTCATGTGAAATCACTTAAAGAGTTAAGTACATTCACTGCCACCTCCGCTATTTCCTCTTTCCACCCACCATGACTCAGCCTGCTGCAGTCTAGATTTTGTTTCCACTGCTCTATACGAATGTGTCGCTATCATCCCTAGTCACTTGTGTGAATAAATGCCAAAACTTCTGAGTCATCATGACATTGTCTGGTCTATCTAGCATTGCTGGCAACTTTCATCTTCATAAAATAATTTTACTCTCCAACACTATACTTTCTTAGTTTCCCTTTAGTTTCTTTCCATTTTCCCCTAAACCATCCTGAGAGCGCCTCTGTATAAATCTACTCTGTAGTATTCCTGTAAATTTTACTCTGCTCTTCTGAAGTCCTACCAATTACTCCCACAGCTTCAAAAATTATATATATGCTGATGGCTTCTGGGTGTGTATCTCTTACTCAGTTGCCTTTGGTGTGAGCTCTGGACTCGTGCCCAATTCCCTAGGTACCTCCACGGTGAAGGCTCTCCTCCTCATTACCCCTGAGCTCACTGTCGTCTTCTTCTCCAGGATCTGCTCCTCACCCATATCTCAGCTTGCTGGGATGACACCAGTCCCCTCAGCTGCTCATCTGTGTTCTATTCTTACCCATATTCACTCATCTGCCAAATCCTTTCAATTATACTTTATTATTCCACAAAAACCGCATATGTATTCACTCTTTACTCAGTCCCTTGAGCCAGAACATCATTATTTCTTTCCTGAGTTGCTGCTGTTGGCTCATAAAAAGCATCTGTGGTGTGCTTTTTCTGCTTTGTTGACACTACAGTAATTTTTCTAAATGTTTTTATATTTCTTCCTGATCAAAATTTTCCAGTGGTTCCTAGTGCCGTCACACACCCTGGTCTGACAGAACTTGTTTCATGTACACTCTGCTACCTGAGTGTACCTCCTTCCTGTATATCCCTTCACCCCCATCCCATGCTGTGCCAAGCCAACCTTCAGCTTTTGCCAACCTGTGGTGCTTATTTTTCTGGAAAAATATCTACAATCTCCATTCTGAGCTTAGGCTCCTGGTCAGGCTTCTCTGGATCCGTGCTTAGCAAGAGCTCTCTGAACATACTGAAGTGCTCGCTTGCTTGTCTGTATTCCTTTGGGTGCCCCATGTGTAGAGATGATGCCCAACTTACTATTGCTTTAGAAAGAGTCTCACACACTCCTTTGCATTTGCAGTAAATAGCAGAACTAAATTATTTTAAAACACAATGTCTCATAGATTAATTACCCTGCCATTGAATGAAATCTCACATGGCAAGTTATGCATATAGTCATAACAGTAGTGATTTGGTAATGAGGTTGTATAATACAGAGTTCACCAAAAAACATATACATACTTTAGGGAAAGAAAAATAGTATGATATTTTTACAACAGGTGTTACCCTTGGCTAGGAGGACCCTAGAGGATGTCATATATCACAGAAAATCTTAGAGAAGAAATTGAAAATGTGTGTGTAGCAGTCTCAATGGCCAAGGTTACCCAAGCAGCAGTTTTCCAGACTAATAAATATCTAGAAGCTCACAGTCACCACTTTGAGCACCTCTTGTCACTGTAAAAGCCAAAGGTAACTTGTTAATTTCATGCTGTCTTAATAAATTTAATATTAAAATATTCATGCAAGTTTTTCTTTTCCTAAAGTATGTATGCATTTTACTGATGGACTTGGTGTATATGATATACATATATTATATGATTATATGATATATAAGCTACCACAAACTGTATGTCTTAATACAACATTCTTTCTCTTATAGTCCTGGAGGACAAAAGTCTAGTGCCTTCATGCTGGAAGAACGGTGCTCCCTTCAAGCACTTGGGAGACTCTTTTCTTTGGCTCTTCCAGCTACTGGAGGTTCCTGGCTTTCCCTGGACTGTGGCCCTGTTGCTCTGATCTGTGCTTCTATTTCACAGGGCTTCTTATCTGCGTCACTTGTCTTCTTCTGTGGGTGTGTCTTAGGAGGACACTTGTCACTGAACCCACGTGGGTAATTCAGGGTGATCTCTTCATCTTAAGGTCTTAATTTTACTAAATTTGCAAAGACCTCTGTTCCAAATGAGGGCGTACTCACAAGTTCCAGGAATTAGAACCTAAGCCTATCTTTTTTGGAGGTACCATTTAACCTGTTACTCATATATCATGCTGTTATAAATTAAATACACATTTTTCTTCCTAGAAAACCTTAAAGCTCCATTCTTCCATGTCCTAGCTTATCCTGCTCTTAAAATCTTAGGTTAAAGAAAAATTATAAAAGATTGCAGATAATTCATTTTGTTGTTTTCCTTCAGACAAAGTTTTCAAAACTGTTTTAGAATTATTAAAAATAATTCCAGATCTTTTAGACAGAAAACAAAAGAATTGAACTTCTTACCATATATATTTAGGTTACTTTTAGCTAATGTTATAATATTTACAGAAAGTTTTTTTCCTTCTTCTTTTCAAAAATAAAAGGAATTAATAGCTTAACTGGTACCACAGTGAGTGCATTTATGACAAAATAGAATTGCTATTGCAGATCTACAGAAATTTTTACATGGTTCTTTTTTTTCTTGTTTATTCATGCTTCCTGAAGAGGGCACTTAAGGAGAAGGGGACAGCTCCATTACACCTCCAGTGCTTTCTCATTTTCACCTGGTTTTTGATGATTCACAGTAAATGTGCACTTTTTCCAAGAAGAGTCTTATTATGGTTTTTAAAAACTTTTTGTTTGTCTAAACTTTTTATTAAAGCCATTCAAAAATATAGAAAGGGTTGTTAGCTCAAAAACATCCGTAGTTGTTTCTTCTCTTAATAAATGTTTCATAAATTCTAATATGTTGTAAGTATAATTATTTCAAATTGTTTACATTTATGTGCTGTCAGTTATTACTCAAGAACACATCTCTGTGCTTGGTTTATTGCTCATTTCTGTTTTGATGCCTGGTGATTTTTCTCTACCACATTATTCCATTTAGCATTAGGAGTTTTTGACAAATGAGACAGTAATAGCCCTGGGGAAGAAGTGATATAAATTAGTAAGAATTCTATTATTAGAACAAGAAGAATAAGAGTAAAATTACTTGAAAAATGAAAATCATGAGGTTATGTAGAATGATTCTAGCAGCAACGATGGATTTAAAGAACTAGGAAATCATCAGTTAATAGTAGAAGTGGAGAGGCCTCTTCCTAAGACCTAATTAAATGAAAAACCCAGTATACCAAAAAAAAAAAAAAAAATCCCTAAAACAAAAACCAAACAACACATATGCAAAACTTGCATTAGGATATTAATTTATCAAGAAAAATTCCACTACCCTGTTTAAAATGTAACATCCAAATCTCACTAAGCAGATCTAACATATCTTCTTTGTTCTGCTGTGAATTAATAAATATCCTCAGAGAAAGTTTATATATAAATATACAATAACCTGGTAGTTGCACTTCATTTTATCTCTTCCTGTCTTGGCTCCCTTGAGGTACATTTTAATAATAGAAAAATGTGCGATATTGTAAAATCTTTTCTTCAGTTCACTATCTTAGTTGTTTAGCTTAACTGAGTTTTATTATAAAGAGAAAATCTGCTTATTTTGTGGATCCAGAAGAAATCAAAGTACAGTATTAAACTGTGTTCATAAATGTAGAGCAAACTTTCATCTAAAGAGCAAATTCTATTTTCACCATGAGATCCATACAGGAAATAATTGACGTTGTTCATTAATCATATGTAAATGAGTTCTAGAATTGTATGTTTATAGATTGTGAAATAGAAAATACTCCAAGCAAAATAGGGTGAAGGGGGAAAAATAATGAGATTATAACAAAAAAGAAAGGAAACAAAGTTTATGTATATAGGGGGTGGGGGTGGTAGGGTGGGTAGGGCTATGGGAAAAAATGAGAATTTAGTTGTGTCATATACTGGTACAAATTCTCATTGTTGAGTGCAATCATGATGTGTATATGTAATGTACCAATAAAGATTTCAATTTTAAAAAATCATATAGTATTTCCAGCATCCCTTGTTTTTGCTGTTGGCAGCTTTTGGTGGGACAGGCATGCCTTACACAGTAAGGATCTCTCTCCTAGACGCTAAGAATAGCACAACGTCTAACACAATGCTGTGTGTCACAGCGGGGCTGCTGTGAAATCCCTTTCTTTCTCTCCTACTTGCTGTGACCCAATCATCTGTTCTGACCCAGTGCACATCACTTTGTTGCAACAGAATTCCACTGAGTGCTTTCCAGGTCTCAGGCATGTCAGACATCACACATGCCATTTTATTTATGCCACAAGCCAATGTGGCTCAACTATTCCCCACTTCATGGAAGTTCAAAGTGAGGCTCATGGAGACTAATGCGCTTCTCTAGGTTGCGATTGTCTGTGCTCAGTCTTGTCCTTTACAACCCACCGTTTCTCTCCACTGCCAGGTCATGCTTTCTAATCTGAGATCACGTCATCCACTGAGTCAGTCTTTCAGTAGCTCTTACAAATGATAAACTCCTTAACACAGAGGAAAAAATATCTTTCAATTTTGGCCTTTGCCTCATCTGCCTATTCTCCTTTCTCTCAACTCCTAGGCATCTATTTTTATGTTACACCATCATTTATTCTGAACTTCTTGCACCATCTTATTAATAATAACTGATTTAGCTCCTGTTTAACTCTACATGTGTTGTTCTATCTTTCTGAAGTTTTCCTTCTTCTTTGTATCCTTGACCAATGTCTAGTCATGAACATCTTAATGAGAATTATATAAAAATGTCATTTCTCAATGATATTACTGTTATTGCTTTAAAAGTGAATATCACCACAACCTTGTTTTCTTCAAGGATATCATCCTTCAAATGAATTAAAAGCAAATCTATGCCACTGAGTAAAGACTGGTTGTAAAAGTTTTCCAGTGCTATCAAATATATAGACTCTCTCCCCACTCATGATAAAGCAGTTTATGTCATAATTAGGCTCCCCTTCTTTAAGTAAGTCTTGAGGATGTAAAAACAGTTCAGAATAAGCCTTTCCTGTCTTGGAGAACATGGATCAGTAAAGGGAGGATTTTAATACCGTGGGCTGGACATAGGACTGGACCAAGGCCCGATGTGCATGTGGGATGGGACATCTGGTATACTCTTTATCAAGAGCGTTGTCTTGCAGAAGGGCTTGGGACGTGTCAGCTGTTCACTCATCAGAAGCTTGCTTCTGGGTGGAGAATGTAGCCCAGGGGCACCACACTTGTGTGGTAAGTGCAAAGTTTGAGTCCCAGTACCAAAAGAAAAAAAAAAAGCAACTCACTCCCATAGGTCAAAATCGTCAAGTCTGGGATCAGGATTCTTTTTCTTATTTTTTCTCATGCTTCTTTCACTTTGTTTTCTATTAGTACATGTTAACAGTACATAATGATTCTGTGCACTGTGGGGAGTTGGTACACACACATGATGCATCTCAATTCCTCTTTTATTGCATTGTCCCCTGCCCACCCCCCACCCCCAGCTCTTGGTCCTGTTTGCCTTTGCAAATCTCTAGTTCTATCATTTTTTTCTCTTTAATTTTTCCCATCCACTTTTCCCTTCCTTCCTTCTCCTCTCTTTCTACATCATGCTTCCCCATCCACTTGAAGATTTCTCTACTGCCTATATATCAATATTCTATTTTGCATTTCTCACCTAAGAGAAACTATGCAAGATTTAAGCTTGTGTGTCTGACTTGTTTCATTCTGCTATAATGAAAAACTTGAAGCATCCTTAAGTAAATGATTGCAACTTGAGACCCCAATGTTAAGGATTCTCCTTTTAAATACTCCACAGGCCTCTTTATTTGTAAGTCTTGAAGTCAAGAATCTAGTATTATACAACCAGTCAATCATTCTTTTGCTGTGGGGTAACTCAAACATAATTTGATTTGACTGATGCCTTTTTTAGTTAAATTGAGATCACTGCTGAGTAAGAATCCATCCCTTCTGTTTACACTTAATATCGACCATTGTGAATAAACAGTCTCCTTAGCTAATAAGTGTGTGTTTTCTCTTTATTAAAACAAAGGATATTGTAACAAAGAAAACAGCAACACACTGTAGCCTGTAAAAGCAACGTCCCCAGAGAAGTAAGCACAATTGCATCTTGAAAAGCTATGCAGATGCTCTTAGCACATCCTAAGCGATTTAATCAGTGTGAGAGAGCTCTTGAAATACTAATAGTCTCACCAGGCTTCATGTTAACTTTTTTATGGATTACAAAAGATACAGGCCAGTTATACAAATCAAGATATTGAAAGACAGGGAATTTACTCATATATCTGATGGTATTTGGTATAAAATATTAAAGAACTTTTACTTGAGAGACAAGGCTAATAGAAACGGTTGAACATATCCCCGGAAGGTGTGTTTGATTTGAAAATGCAATCAAGACCACAATTATTTGTACTGAACCTGGCCAAAAGGTGGTCGGTCATACCAGATACAACCTTGAAATTTGTTGTGAGGTTTTTGTCCAGTTATTCGGTGTTCTCCTGAGTAAAGAGGTGTTGAAATACTTAAGCAGTCTGGATTTGCTATTGGGAGCCAGACTATGGTGCCTTGAGTATTTATCAAAAATTTCCTTTCTAGCCTTTGTTTGCTGTCTCCCTCCTCCTATGAGTATACATCGTCTGCCCAGGAGCGGCCAGACTTGTTGCAGAGGGAGGCTCCCTGCCTCAGAATGTATGGTCTCTGATCCACACACAGCACTTACCTGTCCTCTCCTTTTCCTAACTGCCCGTGGAGCATTGCTAAGGTAGCAGAAAAAAACGTTGCACTGGCTTTTAGCATAATTAAGCCAAAGGCATAAGGACCTCATCCACATTCTTCCTATATCCACTGTGATCTCTGTGTGCAGTGAGAAAAGATATTTCCCATCTCTGCTTCTGGTCTCAGCTTTCACAAAGCCTTTATTCATGCTCTAGTTTCTAAACTTCTTAACACAGCTTTCCCAAACTCTCTGATGCTTACAACTCTTTCATCATTTTTACTCCTAAAGCAATTGCAACTTAATATTAGGAGACCTCTATCATCATAAGACATATATGTAGCATTTAAAATGAAGATGCAAGGCTGGGTGTTTCAGAAGGTTTCCCATCTAGTAGTAACCCAAGAGTAGTAACCCGAGTCAACCCTGTTGACTCATTTTACTCTGTCTTCCCCCACTGCTGCAGCAACTACCAGATTTGGTGTGGTACCAGCTCATTTTATGCCCAGACATAGAGTCAGAAATCTTGCTGTACTGTTCATTGATTTTTCCCTACTTCTGCAATCTCAGTTTCCATTTTGTAAGTTGCTTTGTATTATTTTCACAGAGAGAAGTGATCTAGTAAGTGCTGAGGGCATTGAAGCTGAGGCTAGATGGAAACTTGTAGGGATGAGTGACAGCAGGAATATTGCCATTGTTTGTCTCAAATGTGATATAGGGAAGTGTGGCCTGTGAGTCAGAGGGGATGGAGTCATGGGATAGGGGGCTGGAGTCATGCTGCTCTTTTTTTTGAATTCAAATCTTTATTGGTACATTATGAGTACACATCATAATCACATTCAACATTGAGAATTTTTGTACCAGAATATGACATGATTTATTCTCATTTTTTCTTCTTCCCCCACCTGTCCTGCACCCCCCACCCGCTATATACATAAGATTTGTTTCCCCTGGAGACATGCTGTTCTTAAGAACAAAGCTTTATAGACGCTGACATGCCAGTGAGTGCTATGAGTGCTTTGCCCTGACATTGCCCTGACCGACCATCAGTGACCCTTACAATTTGTTACCTAAACTACCTAGATTTTCAAAACTCTAGAACTAACTCCAATAACCCAGCCCCCCACCCCAACTTCCCAAAGCCTAATCTCTTCCCTATGTGTCCATCTCAGAAACAAGCTTGTGCGTCAAATGAGTTACGTATGTAGACTGCTTACTTAACTACAGGACAGCCCAGGGTTGTATGCCCACAAGTGCATTAAGTGACTGGAGTGAAAAGCCTTTATCAACACCAGGGAAGATAGTTTATTGTTTTCTTTCATCCTGCAGGGCTGCTGAGTCTGTCAGCACAGGAGATTAACCCTGATTAATTCAGCAAGGAATTACTGTTCGCAAAGCCTTCTTACTTGTCCCACAAATCCCTGCTCTCTGTGAGGTTGCAACATTTATTTTGGAGTTTGTACAAATGTTTTCTGGTAAGATTGATCTCATTTTACAATTGGATATGTCTCTGATGATCATGATGTAATAAATATCTAAATACTACACCCAGTATTTTCCTAGCCACTGCCATGGAAGTATTTCCCTACAAGAAATAAAAAGAGAAGGAAGGGAAAGAAGAGAAGGAAAAACTATGAGAGAAGCAGAAAAAAAACGGAAACAAAATTTTTGTAAATAGGGAGAGATGGAGATTGTAGGAGAATGGGGAAAAAATAAGAACCAAAATATGTCATGTACAGGTATAAATTCCCAATGATGAATGTGATCATAATGTATATCTAAAATGTATCATTTAACTTAATGGAAAAATAAAGAAAGACTTCAAAATAAAAAAAGAAAGAAAAAGATCTCTGGTTGGGCTGTTGCTTGAATGTGACACACACAGGAGTTCACACATCACTGCGAGTGTTGTTAGAACTTCGAAGCAGTGGGCCTTAGCAGGAGGTCCTTAGACCATCGAATGTGTGCCCTCAGCAGGGAGCAAGGTAGGTCGCATGGGAGCCTGTTTAGGTCTTGTAGAGGTTCTTGCATCACAGCAAAACCGGCTCCTCTTCATTCACTTCCGGTCTTGGCACAGAATCACTTGCTTTTGCGCATGCTCCTGACATGACACCATCTTCCATAATGTAACACAGAGCAGGGGATTTAGCTGAGTGGTTCCAGCGCCTGCTTTGCAAGTGCAAGGTCCCGGGGTCAGTCCCTGGTTACCACATACAACAATGCTGGACGTGGAGACTCATGTCCACTAGCAATCAGTGCCATATACCACAGTGCCTGGCATGGTGGCTCACACCTGTAATTCCAGCATTTGGGAGGCAGAGGCAGGAGGATTGCTGTGAGTTCAAGGCTGAGCTGAGGACCAGCCTGAACTACAAAAGCAAGACTCTGTCTCAAAACACAAAACAAAAACAAAAAAGCAAACAAAAAACCCCCCAAAACCCAAAAAGCAAAAAAGCAAAAACCAAAAAAACCATAATGTAACGCAGCCAAGGAGCCTTCACGAGGGGTCAAATGAAGAAAGCTGCTCGGTTGTGGTCTTTAGATCTCCCAATCTCCGATATAAACAAACAACTCAACCTCAGTTTTTTTTTTTTTTTTTTTTTTTTTTTTTTTTTTTTTTTTCCTTTAGTCACAGCAAGGAACATGGACTAGTTGGGACCGATGGGATCCATTTTTAATAGTCCAAACCTCACCTTAAATGCACCTCTGTTAGTGCTCATCACATTTGGTTTCCCATGATGCCTGAACTCACAGCTAGTAAAAGAATAAGTAAAATGTTGGACGATGAGTCAGGCACAGAGAACTCCAAGCTTATTTTACCATCTACTCTTATTGTACGGCTTTAATTAACTTCTTGGCTTTTTCATCTTAAACACGAGGATAATGGCATCTACTCAGGAGTGTTAGTGTGAAGATTAAATGAGATAAAATATGTAAAACTCTTGTCCTGGTGTCTGGTACTTGAGAAATACTTGAGAAATGTTAGCTTCTTTCCCTTGTCCTTACTTTATTGAGTGGTTGGCTTCATACTTGATCATTATTTCAGAGAATCTGGAGAAATTATATAGAAATAATTTTCAGATGACTTAGGCAAGGTTAGCCATATCTCTAATGAGGATTATAGATCTCTTGAAATAGAACTCATTTCTTTATGGTTTGAACATGTTGTTGACTGATAATAATCTAAGGACTGCTAACTTGATTCAAATAAAAACGCATTCAAGATATTTGTACTGCTCCCTTGTTTTACCTAACTTTTCTGTGGACTGTTTTTTTTTTGAGAGACAAAGTCTCCATTATGTAGCTCAGGCTGGCCTCAAACTCATAGTGATCCTGCTGTTTCTCCTTCCTGAGGACTGGGTGTCCAGGTATGCACCAGTTTGCCAGTGTGGCTATGCTTTTAACAGTGTGTATAGATATTTCAATCAAAAGCAGGCACCGGATTCTTAAGCTACATCTTCATTACATTTTAATCCTAAAATGCAAATCCAATCTATAGAAGGGAACAGATAAATTTATAGTTTCCCCCATTTCAAAGAAGCTTAGTTCTTACTAATCCATCTTTTATTGCTACAAAATATTTTAATAATACACTTTAAAATTTGATGGAAAAATCTCTCCTAACTCGCAAGCACTACCAGGGTTGAAGAGCCAAATAGTCCTATAAATCTTATTAACTGCACTCTGACCCCTTTAGTCCTTGCTCCTACTTCCTGCTCCTCAGACAGTGACTTCCTCACGTCTTTCTACCTCGTAGGCATTTACTTCCAAACTCTATACAAGTATTGTGATTTTAAAAAGATATTTCGCTAGCTGTATATAGACAAGATGATTTATCTTTTTCTCACTGACTCTATATGCAATAGAAATACATAAAATTTGATTATACTGATATCCAGTATCTAAATCATTACATAGATGTAAATGATATTGATGGGTGAGCCATGAGGGATGCTGGGATTGCTGTTCCTTCCTTGCAGATGTTTTATTTTCATTGTGTAACCATATGTTTTATTTTTAGGGTCTGTTTTCACCTAACTGCATGTCCCTGTATTTGTTTTGGTCACCATTTTTCACATTTGAGGCTGGCTTCCAAACTGCTATAGTGCTGCTGAGTACAAAAATGTCTTGAATGTTTAAATGTTTTGTTACGCAAATTATTTTTTCAAAATTTTCCTTTAATTCTGTTTTGTATAATTTCTAAAGATTACAAGAAAATACCTTGGCTTTCTTCTGGAGCTGTAGTGGTATCTCAGTTCACTAATTTAATTCTTTCCACTATTCTGATGGCAAACGGAGTTTGCTGAGAACTGAATCACATTCAATGATTACGTTCATTGTTGACCTTGTGGGGAAATTTTGATTCTTGACCAATTCTATTTTCAGTCAGAATCATAGAGAGAACTAAGTTCATGAATTGAGGCACCCATGTAAATGAATCAACTTACAATAAGACTGCAGAACATGTAATGTGTATTAATGAGAGTACAGATGTTAATGCACTTGCAGTTGTTAGTGCAGAGCTTTTACATTAATGACAAATCTAGCGATCACTAGAATTTTTTCTCTTGGTTTCTTTTAAAACACATTTTCAATTTATTCCAAAATAATTTATTTAGTAGGAAACAAATTATTTGTTTTTCTTCATAGCATCACCAGCATTTGTTATTATTTGATTTCTTGATAATGGCCATTCTTTCTGGGGTGAGACAGAATCTCAGTGTTGTCTTAACTTGTTTTTCTTTAATGGCCAGTGACACTGAGCATTTCTTCATGGACTTCTCAGTCATTTTTACTTCTGTGAAGTGTGTATTTATTTCAGTTGCCCATTTTTTTAATTGGA
This sequence comes from Petromus typicus, assembly GCA_004026965.1. Classification (NCBI taxonomy): domain Eukaryota; kingdom Metazoa; phylum Chordata; class Mammalia; order Rodentia; family Petromuridae; genus Petromus; species Petromus typicus. The sequence continues at coordinate 31,958 of PVIR01012750.1, read as the reverse complement.
AATTTTATTTTGAGGGAGTCTAATTTTTTGAGAAATTAAGGAGATACATCTTTCTCAAAGGAGAAGGGAAACAACAAATGGATACTGAGAAAAGAATGGAGATTTTAAAAGGTATTAAGATGTGTGATGTGCACATACCAATTCATCACAAGAAATATAAACATACATGAACTTCTACCTAGTAATGTAAAAATAAAAATGTTCAGAATGAGCTATCTGTTGAAAGTATTGCTTTATACCTCATATCATCTGCTTTTTCCTAAATTGTACTGCTTTATGGCATTTATTTTTACTTTCTTCCATAGAAGCATAGTGAAATAGGGATAATGAGGTTGTTTTATTTTTTCCACATGTAGGGATATATTGAATAATATACATAATTTAGGAAAACTTCAGTTTTGAATATTTTTAATTCATAACAACTTTCTTGGCTGATAAAATGATCATTCTGTTTTTAAGGTACATCTTAGTTGCATAATTATACATTGAAAACTGCTAAACTTTTGCATATCTTGGAAATAAATATACTTTCAAGTTAAGAATTTCTCACCACAGTAACTTGACCCACGGCATAAGATAGGGTGAATAAAGTTCCAAGGTCTACCAGACAGCATAGTGACTAACATGTATTATATCTTTGAAATTTCTTTTCTTTCTTTTCTTTTTTTTTGAGACAAAATCTCACTATTTAGTTAAGGCAGGCCTGAACTCACTATGTAGCCCAGGCTGGCTTCAAACTCACAGCAGCCCTCCTGCCTCAGCCTCCTGAGCGCTGTATCCTTGGAAATTGCTGGGAGAGTAGATCTTACATACTTTCATCTTCAAAATATAAGAACTGTTTCAAAACTTTTTATGCTAGTTAGCTTTACTGTGGTAGTCATTTCCTAACATTATATACATAAATATAATGTTATATTCTGAAATGTATACATTGTTTTGTATACATTTCATACCTTATGTGTCATGCTTTGTATACATAATACATATCTTATGTTATGCATTATGTATGTTCTGTAATATATACAATTTTAATTATACCTTAAAAAGCCTGGGGAAAAAAATGAAACAAAAATAATTAAAATAAAATAAAGATGACAAGAACTACAAGAAGAGTAGAATTAACATATGCATTTTAAATAATTATTTTATGATGCCATATGTAAATATTGATCAAACTAAAATCCTATATAACCTTGGTATTTTTAGTTTAAAGAAATAGAAAACTTTTAAAGATATAAACAATAAAAGATGAACTATAAGAAGAGTAGAATTAACATATGCATTTTAAATAATTATTTTATGACGCCATATGTAATTATTGATCAAACTAAAATCCTATATAACCTTGGTATTTTCAGTTTAAAGAAATAGAAAACTTTTAAAGATATAAACAATAAAAGATAAACTAGAAGAAAGACCAACAAGGCAGCAATTTTAATGAAGAGTTCAATATATCAATAAGAAAAAGATCTATAATATTCTATGTATCTTATGAGAAGGTGATAACATCATTTATAATGTGAAATCCAAATTATTGTTACACTTACATTCCATCTAAGCCCTATCATTTTTTCACAATGCATAATGTTGTCTGCAGGATGAAAAGCTGGGCTATTGATAATTTTCCATAAATCAGAAAGTCTCTTTGTGGATTTGACAACATTCATCATCGTTTAAGATGCACATACAATTTTATATGAAATGACCCCTAAGCATAATGTTAAATGTGAGTAAAGACTAATAAATAGAGATATTCATTATAGTATTGTTTGCAGTTGTCAATTATTTCACAGTTGACCTTTGCATCAAAAATGAAGTGGCTATAGTATGGAATGTTACTCTGTCACTAAAAATGATAAGATTGAGTCATTCACACGCAAATAGATGTACCTTGAGGACGTCCTCATAAGCGAAATAAACAGGTCCCAGATGTGTAAATATCATATCTTTTCCCTGATATGAGAATATGAAGTTGTAAATGGTTGTAGTATGTATAATTGGTATTGGGAAGTAGAAAATATTTAAAAGGGAAGAGTGTAAGGGTAAATAATGAGGAGAAAACGAATGTGGTAATAATAAAGAAAAAAGAAAACAAAGATTGTGTATATAGGGGGTGGAGGGATGTAGGGTTGGGGGAAAAGGGAAAAAATGAGCATCAAGTCATGTCATATTCTGGTACAAACTCTCAATGTTGGATGCGATTATGATGTGTATTCATAATGTATCAATAAAGATAAAAAAAGAATAAAGTGGGGGCTGGGGATTTAGCTCAGTGGTTCCAGTGCCTGTCTTGCAAGCGCAAGGGCCTGAGTTCAATGCCCGGTAACCATATACCATACTGGGTGTAGAGACTCACGCCCAGCAGCAACCAGTACCACATGGCACAGTGCCAGACGTGGTGGCTCACGCCTGTAATCCCAGCACTCGGGAGGCAGAGGCAGGAGGATTGCTGTGATGTGAGTTTGAGGCTGAGCTCAGGGCCAGCCTGAACTATAAAAAGAGACCCTGTCTCAAAAAAAAAAGAGAATAAAGTGGCAAAATAAATTTTTTAAATGTAATACATTTTCATGTTACTCGTAGAAAATATTGAAACAAATTTACATACACTAGGAAATATTTTGGAAATTTATATTTATAGAAGGAAGTAAAAGTTATTATATATCTATATTAAGCTTTGTACAGAGTTAGCATAGACTTTTGAAGATACATCCAGTTATTTATTCTTTCAGTTAAACAACTACTTTTTGAATGTCAATATCTAAGTTAGGCATATAGAATATATGGGCAAATTATATGATAGCCCAGTCCCACAGAACTTGTTTTCATTGTAGAAGAGAGACTTGAGACAATAATATAACCAGTAAGTGAAAGATATGTATTTTAGAAGGGGCTACACTGTATGATAAGAAGAAAAATAGAGTATGATATAGCGCATGACAGTTTAAATGGGTTGAAATTTTAAATAGAGGTCAGGGTAAGTCAAATCTTGCTAAAAAAGTGAACCCTAAAATACAGGTAAAAAACTGATAAGAATGTTTTTGCAAAAGGGGATTGGAAGACTAGAACGTGGGAATGTGACATTTTTTTCATAGTATGTTTTTATACACTCATTTATTATGTAATTACATTAACTTTTAAAAAGCTATGAGGCTATCTGCATGTGCATGCATATACACAAAATACTCAGGATAAAATTATGGTAATATAGTAGATCCTTTCTTTACTCAATATGTATGCTTCAAATTACATAAACACAGAAATGTATGAATCTAATTCTTAGGGGCTCTCATTCAACCCCACTAGAGGCTCTTTAGTTATTTTAGTCACGTTGTCATTGGTAGATGTTTTATTTCTGAAATTGAAGGTGAAGATCCAATCTGTGCTTCTTGATGAGTTCTAAGAGTAACAGCTATTTCATTATCGTGTCATACGGGTTTTTGACAGTTCTTACTACACAACATTCAGAAAACATTCCATGGAGCAGCCAGGATCAGATTGAAACTCAACTCACTTTGATTTTGGAATGCACATGTTTTACAAAAATGTTGATTAATTTAATTGTAAATCTCAGCTTTATTTTTCAGTGGCAAGTTAAGGATAGCAAATCTATTTCTTTTTAAGAGAGTCAGTAGCGCTGGTTGATTACTCTGTACAGAGCACTTTTCTGGTTACCGTGGTCCCTTTAACCCCAAAACACTTAATGTGCAAACATCAGCATAATCAGAGACTTGGGAAGAATGAGGGTAGAATTTGCTAGTTTTAGAAGAGACCCAGTTCCCTACTTACACCCAGAGAAAAGAAATGAAGCTTCATGTGGCTTTTTAACAAAGAGAAGAAAAAATAGGAAGCAGATGAAGAAGGCATTCTCAGAGGATAGTTGCACAAAATCAGGTTTCAGAAGTGGTTTAGTTCAAGATAAAAGAGTCGTTCCAGGAAAGCATTTAACATTTGTCCTCAATAACTGTCATGGGAATTAGTTAATGAATGACTCATGTGTCCGGAACACAAGCTGGAGTCCCTGTAAGGTTTGATTAATGGCAGTCGTGGGCTCCATGGCAGTCTTGAAATGACCTCTAACTGTGAGGTGGCCCCCATGAGGAAGGCTTCACTGGAAGGGAGGCGCCAGAGTGGTCCAAGCCCAGCAGGATCGTGGCCACACGACTGTTCATGACCACAGACCTGCTGAATGCTATGGTGAGTGGGATGCTGAGTATCAGAAAGAAGGAGGGCCTGAGGACATGAGTGTGATACCTCTAAGAAGGCATCAGTGTGCTCACGGAGCTATTATATACCTACTAAGAAAATGAACTGTTGAACATTTCTGATGACAAAACTAAATCTTCAGTCAGAACAGACTTGGGCTGCGTGTGTTTGGAGGTTCAGCAATTTACATTTTTTAAAAGCAGCACATGCATTATACATAAATGCCACTTCCCCTGTGAACGGGACTGCATCAGTCTGACCATTGCTTCCTGTGTAATACACACTGGTGGCACGACAAAGTACACAGCTCCCTGTGCATGCTGGGAACAAAAACTAGAAAAATGTCTTCGTGTGAACAGTTAAAACCATTGCTTAGAACAAAACAGACCACTATGTTACTTCAGAAGCAAGTGAACTCATAACTGTGTCAGGAACAGGGGGCACAGGAAGGACTTCTTTCATACCCTTAAATATTCAGGTAAAGGAAAATAGTAAATATTGAAATATGACAAAACTGTCAGAGTCAATGCAACTGATAGATAAATTGGGCTGCAAACCACAAGCTAGGGGCAAATGCCACTTTAACATCAAGATTACAAACCAAAGTCTCTATCACAACAACAAAGTGATCTGTGGTTGGTCTATGACATTGCTGATTTGCACATGAATCTATTGATCATGCTAGCTGTTAATGAGATGAGAAAGAGTCCGATGGATCCCAGAAACAGCTAAGTCCGTGTTATTGCATGCAGTGTTACAAAGTGGAAAGCTGATGTATGCAGTCAGGGACAGAAGGACAGGGAGAGAAAGCTGGAGACAACGCTGACTTGTTCATTTGACCTTCACCTCATTCATGTGCAAATATCACCCTGCTGCTTTCAATTCATATTTGCCTGTTCTGACAGACACAAATCAGAAGCCAGGGGGTGTCTACTGATGGCTGCACACCACAGAGCCCCGATGAGACAGGAAGCTGAGGGAATCTTTAACATCACTGCTGTAGCCACAGGAGGAGAACATATTTACTGGTACTGTTATGCAGCTGCTTCTTTCTCCATACCTGGTTGTGAGGCCAATAGTAACAGTTTGTTTTCAGCTGGCAAAGCCAAGAATATGCTTTCTCTGTCCTACCTGGACTTTGGGATAAGGCTTTTACATGCCAGAGGATGAGAAATAATTCAACTAACATTGTATTTCTACCTCAGTGCAATTTCTGGGACTCCTCTGCTGTGAAGCATATTGAGATGCCCTTTCTAAAGTACAAGGTAAGTTGTGGCACCCTTTCCCACAACACAGAGACACACATTGCCTGGTTGGCTTAGTCGGATTTAAGAGGAGCATATTCTTCAGGTGAACATATTACTCTGGCCCACCTACTGCTGAATTTGAGTGGGGTCCAGAACTACCACAGGCCCACACTGCTACCATTTGGGGTAAGTGATATAGCAGATCCAATAGTATCTGAGGTGGTTGTAAGAAATAAGGAGCTGTTTAGAGCCCTGGGAAGGCCTCTACAGTAAAATAATGGGAGATCCTTGGAATCTTCAACCAAAGCCTTTACTTTGTCTACAGACAGCTCTGCTTCTCTGAGAAACAGCTCTTGGCTGTGCCATGGCCTGTGTCCAGATGTTCCCCCAAGGTCTCATGAGGTCTGAGGTGGGGCTTTGTCAGAGGTGGCTGGATGTAGAATGTGTGACTCTGGATCTGATTCACCAGCAATGCTAGGATCCAGGGGACCAGGATTAAGGGTGAGAATGTTTCCCACTGTCATGGCAGAAAGATATAAATGGCAGAAAGAGCTGTGGTCATCCCTTGTTGCTTTGCATCTTCTGAGCATCACTCAAAATGACTTTGCCTCTTCTCCTGGGACGGGAACTTGAATTTCTGGTTGTATATGGGACTGTATCATGCTGTATGGAATCATGGTTTTGTTACTGTCTTGATCTGGAGATTAAATATTCTTTAAATAATATTTACGGGTGCCAAGCTGAAAAGGGGTGGACTCGCAAAGGTTAACTTTGGGAGCCAACTCGCCTGGGTTGTGTGATGCCTAAATGATCGGTGGGGCACATCTCAGGGTGTGCCTGTGAGGGGCTTCTGAGGAGGACTGGTCAGTGAACTGAGCGGGGAGGAGCAGGCCTCCTGTGGGTGGTGCCGCTCCTTTGTTAGGGTCACAGATGAAACAGGAGTCGAGAAGACGTGAGCGCTAATCTCTCTCTTCATCTCTGCTTCTTCTTCCTTGAGTTGGGTGTGTTTTCTCCTGCTTGGACATCAGACCGCAGGTTCTTCAGCCCTGAAATCTGGGACCTGCATCTGGGGTACTCTGAAGTCTCGCAGGCTCCAGCCTCAGACTGAGGGCTGCACTATTGTTCTCCATAGTCCTGAGGTTTCGATGTTCTGTAGCCATGTTTCTCTGCCTCTTCAGCCATTATGACACTTTCCAAACTCTGTGGTATGTCATGGTGTGAACCAATTCACACACACACACACACACACACACACACACACACACACACACACACACACACACAGTTTCTCTGGAGAATGCTAACTAGTAATACAGGCTATTTTTTTTTCAGTCTTTCCAAGTCTCAATTTTCTCATCTGTAGAACTAGAGTTCTGTGAGTAATTAAGTGAAATAAAGTACTTCACACATAGAATTCATTTTGTAATTCAAAAAGGATATCTACATTTTTAATTGGAGCAATTAGAATATTTAGGGAGAAATGATCCTTTTTGATGTTAAGGAAGGGATTTCTAGGTATAGATTCCTGAAAATACAAACCAGCTTTGTGAGCATAAAAATGATAACATTTCTGATTTTGGAGTATAAATTTATAAATTTTCTGCAACAAAATAGGTATGCATATATTACCAGAGATTTCAAAAGGAAAGATGATTAGTGGAGTTACCAGGGTTGGCAATGATAAAAAGCATTGAGAGCATACTATCAGTATTATTGAAAAACAGCACTCGGAGTGTCTCCCTGTCAAGGGTCACAGGTGTTACAAATGTGCACGGGGTAGGAGAGAGGGGACTTGGGTAAGGACGTCTGCTCTTTGGGGGACCAGCAACCAGATGAAGTGCTCTACATTTCCCTCAGTGTTACACTTCAGGACAGTTTCAAGCATGTGGGACCATGCTTAAAAGTTCAGAAGTCGAGACAGACAGGAGCCTGGAATCCTCACGTGTGGAGGATGGCTAACAGGGTGGTGTTATTCGGTCCAGAAAGATGAGCATCCCTGGAGACCCAGGATCTCCCAGGCACAAAGGCAGAAATGTGGAGCCCCTTTTGGACTGTGGTGGCAAGATGGTGGTCAAAGGACACACTCGGCCCAAATAAAATTTTGACCAACTCCTAAAATCATGAGTTTTCACTTTAAAATCCTCCTTTATACGACTTCCCTTAGACAACTAGCAATCTTGTCTCCCTCATTATCCAAGGTGTCCAGTCTGTTTTTCATCACTATTATCCTCAGTCTCTCTTCAAATCAGGGCATACTCATTGCAACCCTCCACCTGACCTTTTTGCCCTATGTCTTCTAAAAGAAGAGCTATGTTTTTTCACATATCTGTGCCAACAGTTTTCTCATAGGAGCATCATTCTCCAGGATTCGAGGTGGAGGCCAATGTGAACTCATTCTGCATTAGGCCAGATATTGAATGAGAGCGGATAGCACATGAGAGCTCAGCTACAGAGCTCGGGGTGGAGCTGATGGAAGATGCCAGCAGCAGCACTTTCAGAGCAGAGCTACTGGAAGTTAGCAAGCTGCCTGTGATGAGAACAACTCAGGGACACTGAGCCTTCATTCTCAGGAGCTCTGCAGCGTTGCTGCTGTAGGACAATTTGCTTTGCTCCTGTATAGCTCACAAGGATGACCAAGGCTTCCTTGTAGTTGTGTGGCCAAGCTTTGGTGAATAAAGTCTCAAAAGTCACTCTTTAAACAAAACTATAGCTGAGCCTGCTTAACTGGTGGGAAGATACAAGCTTGTGGTAAGTAGAGTAAATGTTCAGACATCAGCAAGCAATTGATAAGAGGCAAAAAGAATGTTGCACTTCCCAGGAAAATAAAATGACATTGCTTTGTGGGTCCATGAGATTTGGTCAGAGCAATAAGCAATTTAACTCCAAGTATGATCACCACAGAAGCAGTTGTAGATTCTAAAGAGTCTTGTTATATAAATGAAAGTGAGTGCATTGCAATTATTAATTTGATTAATGTCTCTTTTAAGTCTTTCAATCTCTTAAATTTACCAGCAAAATGTACAGATTGTATCGCGAACACCAAACTCTGAGGAGTGGACCAGAAGGCTGAGTGCACAGCCTCTGTCTTGGTTCAGCTTGGAGGCAGCAACATACAATGTATGTAAATGCTACACAAAAAAAAGAGCTTCACTGTGAACCTGAGTTTTTTTTTATTCCGTTGGTATATATTATGAGCACATATATCTTGGGAATTTGTACTTGTGGGGTGATAGAAAAGGTAGACTAACAAAGGCTGAACTCTTTGATATATTCAAAGATGGGAGAAGCTATTGGCACATTTTTTCACATTTAATGCCACATTCCAGGCATAGGAGAACATAATTTCAGTGTGGTTGTGTTTGTTAAAAGCCACCCTACATTACTCATTCATTGATTCAGTGAAGGAAGTGCCAGAAGATGTTCTGCCACTGTTTGCAAGTGCAATAAACATTGTTGTGTGATGTGGGCTCTTATGCCCACACTGCTTTGGTTCATTTAATCAATAGAAGTTAAGGACTGGAGATCAAGGGCCAGGGAAGTAGCTCGATGATAAAGCACTGTCTAACATGCTCAAGACTCTGGCTTTAATCCTTAGCACTGCCCGAACTCAAGCCAAACAAAATACTCAAAAAGGCCTCCCAAGAAGATAGGAAAAAATTGTGAATAATTATAAGCTAAAGTGTAAAGTTCAAATTTGAACTGTAAATGCTGGTAAAAAGTCTCGAGAGAACAGCACTCAAACTACCTTTTCTTTCTTCATGGTATTCAATTCAAGGTAGATTTTTGGTAGCATAGAGGATTTCAACAGACTTTGTTGTGGATTTGTAAGAATGTCCAACTCCAGGGCAAATCATTCTCCCCTTGGGGCTCTTCCTCATCTGTGCATTAAGAAAATGGACAGAAATTGTGATGAAAAATTAATCAGTTGTTCTCTCATAAGCCTATAATGAACATTATGTCAAAATATTTATAAAACAATTGAGAATGTCATTTCTTTTTTCCAAATGCCAGAAATATATCCATATATGTGGTGAGAGATACAAGTTTGTTTTTATAATTAATTAAGTTCATAAATATAAGTGTTTTGCAGCATGTAACAAACACAGCTAAAATTATAAAACATAATAAGGATATTTTCACTTTTTGGTGACATACTTATAGATTCACATGCAGTTCTAAGAAACAATAAAGAAACACTTGTACATTTTACCCAGTTTCCCTCAAAAGAAACATTGTATAAAGTTACAGTAGAATATCACAGTGAAATATTCACATTGATATAATCCATCAGAGATTTCTCTAAGGTTACTTTTGTATTTGTGGTTAAGTTCCATATCATTTTGTTACTTGTGTGGATTTGGATATCAAATAATTCCAGTGCTATGTTCATCTCTTATGTTGTTCTTTGCAAACAGTCATCTTCCACCTACTCATGCCCCACCCCTCTGTCTTTTGACTGGCTATTTGGATTGATCTTTTCCATATAAATAAGTGCTATATTAGCATGTGGTTCAGTTCTGTCACTTTATTTTCTGTTTGTTACTCTGGCTTTCATTCCTATTTCTCTATGCTTGCTTCCTATAGACTAACTGAACTTTTTTAAAATCTGCATTATAAAAGATTCTAAACAATATCCTAGGAAAAGAGAGTGAGGCTTACAACCCCATGAGGCCTAACAGATTGAAGACACTAGGCAAGAGAAGAAATTAAATGGCAGGGAAAACATAATAATAATAAAAGAACCAACTACAGAAAAATATCATGACAAGTACAGGTCAATACATTACAACCATCAATGTTAATGATCTCAATTCACCAATTAAAAGAAATAGAAATGGCTCAAGATATAACAATATGTGATATTCAAGACACACACTTAACTGAAAAAGAAACCCGTAGACTGAAAGTAAAAGGATGGAAAACAATTCTCCATACAATAGGCAACCACAAAAAAACAAGAGTTGCTATCTTCTTTTTTTGAGATAGAGTCTCACTTTGATAGTTCAGGCTGGCCCTGAGCTCAGCCTTGAATTCACAGCAATCCTCCTGCCTCTGACTCCCAAGTGCTGGGATTACAGGCATGAGCCCCCACACCCAGCACTGTGTTATGTGGTTCTGATTGTTGGTGTGTGTGAGTCTCCATGTCCAGCATTGTTGTATACGGTTACTGGGGATAAAACCTGGGCCCTTGCAGTTGCAAGGCAGGCACCAGAACCAGTGAGCTAAATCTATGGCCCAAGAGTGGCTATCTTATTTGCAGACAAAAATCTACTTCAAACCAAAACTGAGAGAGACAAAGAAAGTCACTCCATTCTTGTACAGGGGACAATCCAAGAGGAAGAGATGATAGTCATAAATATTCATATACAGCAAATATTAGTGCACCCAACTATATAAAACAAATATTAATGGACATGAAAAGCCAAATAAGAACTAATACAAAAGTAATGGAGGACCTCAACATCCTACTGTCACAAATAGATTGACTAGACAAAAAAATCAATAATAAAATAATAGAACTGAACCAAACTTTTAAACAAGTCGACTTCATACTACTATTTCTCCCTACAAAGTTGAATAAAACATTCTCTGTTACATGGGTCATTCTTCAAAATAGACCACATATTAGTTGATAGAACTTGTTTAAGTAAATACAAAAGAATTAAATTATTCCCTGTATTTTATCAAACCATAATGCCTTGAAATTGGAGATCAATAACAAAAGAAATCCAAGAACTTCATAAACACAAGGAAGTTGAATAACACTCTCCTGAATAATCAATGGGTCATGAACAAAGTTAAAGAAGAAATTAGATTGTTTCTACAATTAAATGATAATGCCATATAGAAATCTACTGGACAAAATAAAAGCAGTGCTATAAAGAAAATTCATAGCAGTGAATGCCCACACTAGGCAAACAGAGCAAGCTCAAATAAACAACCTATTGTTGAAGCTCAAGCTTCTGGAAAATAAATAGCAAGACAAAGTCAAAGCTCATACAAAGGAGGAAACTATAAGGATTAGAGGAGAAATAAATGCAATGGAGACTAAGAAAATGATACCAAAAGAAATCAGTGAATCAAAGAGTTGGTTCTTTCAAAGAATAAATAAAACTGATGAACCCTTAGCCAACCTTATCAAAAGAAGGAAGGGAAAGAACCAAATCCATGCAGTTATGAATGAAAAGGGTGAAACCACAACAGACCCAACAGAAATCTAGAGAATAGGCAACACCTACTTCAAAACAGAAACAATTCCAGACATACTAAGCAACTTCACATTTGACAAAGGAGCCAAACATCCTCAATGGAAGAGAGAGAGCTTCTTTAATAAATGGTGCTGGAAAAACTGGGTTTCAACCTGCCAAAGATTAAAGCTAGATCTATTTCTTTCACCATATACTAAACTAAAATCAAAGTGGATTAAAGATCTAAACATTAAAACAGAAACATTAAATCTGCTGGAAGACAGGTTGGGTAGAACACTTGAAGACATTGGCATAGGAAAGACTTCAAGAACAAAACCTCAGCAGCATGGGAGCCAGCAGAAAGAAGCAACATTTGGAATCTCATTCAAAAGCTTCTGTACAGCAAGAAAAATCACTAACCGAACTAAAAGATAACCTTTTATCTTTCAGGAAAAAAAGTTTATCAGCTCTTTCTCAGGTAGAAGACTACTATCTGGAATATGTAAAGAACTTTAAAAAATCAGCTCCATCAAATTTAAAAACTAAATCCAAAAATGTGCATCTGAATGCAGACATTTTTGAAATGAAGAAATGAAGGCAGTGAAGAAATGAATGGGCGGCAATGAAATCGACATCACTGGTCATTTGGGAGATGCAGATGAAAACAACACTGAAATTTCATCTCACGTCACAAAGAGTGGCTGCTATCACAAAGTCCCAACAACAAATGCTGGTGGAGGTTAGGGCTAAAGGAAACGCTTCTCTGCTATAGATGGGAATATAGACTAGTACCACCATTGTGGAGATCAGTGAGGGGATTCCTCAGGAAGCTAGGATTAGCAGTCCCTTGTGACCCTGCTATTTACTTGGTGGGCATGTACATGAAATAATTAAAAGAATAATATCACAGCAACATAGGTGGCCCCATGTTTGTAGCAACTCAGTTTATGATAGCTAAATCTTGGAAACAGCCTGAATGCCCATCAATAGGAGACTGGATGAAGAAGATGTGTTTTGCAAAAAATAAAATGGAATATTACTCTGTCATAAGGAATGATAAATTTGAATCATTTATATACAAATGATGCATCTTGAAGACATACTCCTAAGTGAAATAACTTAGACACACACACAAATATCATATTGTTTCTCTAGTATAAGAAACAAAAAGTATACATGAGGTCCAGAATGTATGATAGATATTGTGGAATAGGATGAAAATGTTCAAAGGGAAAAGAGAAAGAGGATGGGGAAAATAGAGAAGGGAAAGGGCTGGAGATTTAGCTCAGTGGTTCCAGCATCTGCCTTGCAAGTGCAAGGGCCAAGGTTCTGTCCCCAGTAACTGCATTCAACATTGCTGGGTGTGGAGACTCACACCCACCAGTAATCAGTATCACATACCATAGTGCGAGGTCTGGGGGCTCATGCTTGTAATCCCAGAACTTGGGAGGCAGAGGCAAGAGGATTGCTGTGAGTTCAAGACTCACCTGGGCTACATAGTGAATTCAGGGCCAGCCTGAACTACAAAGTGAGACCCTGTCTCAAAAAAAAAAAAAAAAGAAGAGAAGAGAAATAAAAAATCTGGTGGTAATAAAATGAAAACAAAGCTTATGTACATAGGGGTTGAAGGTGATAGCATGGGCAAAGGAAAGCAGAAAATGAGAATATAGATATGTTACATACCACACAAATTTTTAATGTTGAATGTGATCATGATGTATATTTAAATTGTACCAAAGCCTTCTCAGCTATTCTTGATATTATTCTCAGGCTGTATTTGTAGGCTGATTTTAAGTGTATTTCCTGACCCCCCCCCCCACCAGGCTGTTTCATAGTAAAACCTCACATTCCGTAGTATAGTCTAATATTTCAGCTATCTCATCTGCTGAAATGATGGGGCCTAAGGAGCACTAACTAGGGGTCAATGGCAAGCTGAAGAAAGACCTAGAGGTTCTGGATTTTACCTGGGTGATTAGTTTTATTACAAAATGGGGTGGACAGGGGGACCTATCAGGTCTGAAGATCACATAAAACTCAATAAGATTGCTAATTCAACAAATTACGGAAATTAGGATCTCATCCAGACAGAATGATGGGCAGAAACCAACAATTTAATAAGGACAGAAAAGAATTTGTTCTGAAGGGATGACTCTGCCTTCTTAGTAAATCTAATTTCCCTTTGAAACCTCAGACATTTTCATCTACCCATTTGTTATCAATGTCTTGCTTATGTTTTCACAATCAGTTTAATTTCATTTCAGAAATTAAATGATATAATTTAGAACTTCATACAGGCTCCCATGCTGCCATGAATTCTTCATGTTGAGCATAAGCTCAGGGCTTCTACTGTGCGTTTCAAAGATTACTGAAACTGTAACAATGGAGTTAAGAGCTTGAACTTTCAAGCCAGTCTGCTTGAGTTTAAATGCTAACTTCATCACCCATCAGAAGTACAACCATGAGTAAATTAATTAGCCTCCCCGTGTCTTCTGTTGTGTCATAAAATGAGGTCAGAGTAGGTGTGTCACATAGATTAGTTATGAGAAATATATTTTTAAAAAGCATATAAACATTTACTGTAGTGCGTGACACATGGAAATAGCTCTTAATACGGTGAAGATATAGTTGAAGAATCACAAGATTTAAAAACATGGCTCCCCTCTTATTGGTATGTGACCGTAACTTTGTTGAAATTGCTTCATTTACAAAAGGAAAGCAGCAGAAAGTGATAGCTTCTTAAGGTTGCTACTAAGACCAATGAGACTATGTAAAGGCCCGGTGTGAATATGATGTGCTGGTCTTCGCATATCTCTGGTAGTGCATCAGTGTACAAAGCAGGTGAGGCTCTGCTCTACGTTACTCCACACCGTACAGAATAGTCGTTTTAGGCTGTGTTGGCCCTCAGTGATGCCATTTTATAGCACAATGGTTTCCCCCACTTTGAGTGCCAGTGCAAGTGCAGAATGACTGGTAATTTCTCTGTGTACATAGATGTTGGCCACACCATACTTATCAACAAGAAATACTTCCAAACACACAGCGCAATCATTAGACAAAAATGAATAATGTCACTAAAAAAAAAACCTGTCACCTGTACATTCATCAAACTAAATGATGGGCACAAGGACATATGGTGTACCTAAGCCATATTAAAAGAAGAAAAGCCCCATGGGTTTTCTGGGCACATCAGGCCAGCCAATGGTGCAGCCTCCTCACCTGTATCATATAAAGGAGAAGCACCCAACAGGACCACAGCAGTGACACATACCCACCTGTTATCTGATCAGACCAACTTGTGATTTTTCCAGTTCATTTGGCTACTGAGTAAACCTTGAGTTGTTGGCCTGATATGACTAATTAAATTGATGTAGCTCAAGAATTTACTGTTATTCAATAAATTCTGATGCTGCAAAAAGATACAAATTCTTTTATTGGTGTAACTTGCTCATGACAAGCAGACAGTCTGATTTCAGTTATCAGTCAATGTTAACAAACATATAGACAGTTTCTAACTCTGTTCAAATTTCTCAGATTTTCCCTTTCACAGGGTCCTACAACTAATCAACTCATAGTTTTGTGTTTTATCCCATTCAAAAATTCGTCTTATAATCAGAAACTTCAGAACTGGGTAGTTCTAGTACACAGCATTTACTGAGCATTTCTTACGTGTAAGTACTGGCTGACACCACATATTTCCCACATCACCCTCACATACATTTTGGCAAGTATCTGATCTTCATTTTAGATGAGAGGTTGGGATACAGATGCATCAAGCCTGAGATTTGAACCCAGCTCCATCTGACTCCAGAGCCAGGTTTCACATGCACTCTCTGTGGGAGATTCCTAAGGCAGGAATTGTTCTCTAACTCCCATGTCTTCCTCCTGTCCTTTAGTTGCCCACTAAGATTTGTCCATTCGCTGCTACGTGTCTCCCCTCAGTCCTCATCTCCCTGCTGTCTCTCACTGTATTCACCCTGTCTCCTTTGGCCTCTTGCCAAAGTCAGTGAGCTGATCTCCCTCTGCTAACGTCCTCCCACCCCTTGTCTGCAGGGTCACGTGGCAGTCTTTGTACCTTGACAACTCTCTTCCAGTGGTCTCCTTTCTCCTAGCTTCTTAACATGTACATGAGGTGCCCTCTTATCTACTTTAAGTCACCTCTACTCTTCCACACGCTCCTTGCTGTAATGCCCACAACACCAATTTATTTCTAATGTCATTTCCCGCTTATGATTGTCACAAGGTCCTGCTTCTCCCCTTGACGATCGGCCTTGGGATTCTGTTTCACCGATGAAAGCAGAGGGTGGCTTCAGGACCATTCGGACATTGGGCTGTGACCCTTTCTACCCTCATATAAAATCCGAGACACCTTTGGGACTCTGTCTTTGAGTTGTTCTTTAATATGTGTCTACTTTCTTGTGCTTTCATTTGCCATCATTACACTGCTTAAATTTAAAAAGATAAATTTTGTTACATGTAAATCAAATTTTAAAATTGTGATATTAAAAAAGTATTTCAGAGAAATTAACAAAAGTAATGTGTGGGCCTTATTTAGTTCTTGATTTTTAAAGAGTTGATCTAAAGAATTTCTTTGAATAATCAGAGAAACTTCAATCCATGTATTTACTCAAAATTTGATTATATCAAGGAAATGCTAATTTTTTTCAACTAAGACAGAAGAAATTATGAATTTGAAAAGTCTCAATGTTATGTATTAAATGGAAGCATCTGGGGACAAAAATGATATTATGCCTTTTTACTTCTTGCATGATTTTAAAACATGTAAGAAATAAAAAGAGAAAAGTGGTCAAGGAAATGAGAGAAAACAAGGTTGCAGTTTTCTAATTACTGGTGAGACAGTGAATACATGGGAGTTTATTACAGCATCCATTCTACTCTATGCTTGAGAATGTCCAAAATAATAGTTAGCATTTTAAACAGAAAGACTGAGGAACAAACCTGGCCCCAGCAGTTCATTACGTGATCTGCCCAAGTCCCAATTTCCTCAGTATTTTGTCTGCTTCATAGTGTTACTAGGAAACCGTAATTGTGCTACTGTAGGAGCCGAGTGTCACCATTCTCTGCAGGATGCCACATTCCTGTTTGTGTGCTCTCGACAGGCGCCTCTCCACCACCTGCATGGGACAGATGCTCCAACTTTCTATTCTTCCCAAATACAATAAGATACCATAGTACAGCAGCAATCCTCAATTGAATGTGTCTTGTTTAGTGCTAAAATACAACACGCTAACTTTCCTACACTGTACGCTTTCTCTGTCCTGGCTGTGGTTGAGGAATCTCTCCTCTCTTAGCCTGCCTAACTCCCATTCTTTGCTCACAGCAAGGCCAGGTGTCACTTCTTCCTTTGCAACTCTTTCCTCACTCACTTCAACTGTAGTTGGCCAGGTTTCCTTTGTCTGAGTCCTCAGGAAAGGTGGAGCATGCATCACTCAAGCTTAGAGAATGTGTTTACCCAGCTGCCTGTCCCACAGATACCTCTGGGTTCCTGAAGGCAGAGTGTATATTTTTACTTTTGTATCCTCACCTCTTGCTTCTCCTGTCATGGAATGAGAGTGCTGTACGTATCTGTTAAATGAATAGATAAATGAGTTGGTAGCATTGCTATTTCCATTGAGGATCCATGGAGTATGCAGGAGTCCATTGGGCCCTAGGATTTGAGACAGTTTCTTCATGGCCCTGCCTTCAAAATGTCTCTATTAATTCATCTGAACAATAGTCACAGCTTTTAATTCTGTGTAGAAAACTGTTAGGCTACCTGATACAATAAGTTAGTTCCATGTGAAGGGATCCAAAGCTACTTATAAAAGTACAACACTAGACCTTAAAAGTTTACCACACCGTAATCTGATGGGTTCCTTTCATTTCCACGGGTGACCTTAATCCCCCAAAGTACTTTATTTGGGGAACAAGCCATACTTTCTGGTTTGAGGCATCATAGAGCTGCTTTAAGACTTCCCTCTCTCTGTCTGCATGGATCGAATGATGTTCTGAACAAATATCCCCAGTACTGATCGACTTTGTACATCTAAGTCTGCTGGTGTACAGTAGATGGTTCTGGGATGGGAGTAATTCATACCAAAAATACCGGGACAGCAAATGAGGCATTTTCATCTTTTCTTCTCATTATAAGTTACTCCAAACTCAAGAAATTTTAGGCCATGATCTAGAACTCTGGCTCTCTCACCTGGAAAAAAACAAAGACAGAAAGCAAAACAAAACACTGATGTATCTCTCTTGGTTTTAACGACTTGGGCACTGGAGCTGAAATGTGGCAGGGCTTCCTGCTGCTGAAAATTAATTTGCACATGCACCGGGCCACGCACTGAGTGCATGGCCTGGATTCAGGGGGACTGTGCCCGTGGCTGTGAGTTAATGTGAGCTCCGTGTCAGCACAGGGTCTGCAGCCTGCCTGAAAACTCGCCTGTGACTCAGAAAATTCCCAGTTCTATTTTCGCCTTTTCGCTGACTTAACGTGTGACCTCGATCTTTCCCCTCCTCATTGCCCTCACCTGTGCTAACGGATGAAACAAGGCACGATTTCTCTTTTGGGGGAATTCAAAAATATAAATAAAGAGCAACAAAAATGATAGATAATGAGAAACAGAGAGACAGATCTTTTGCAAATGAGATGAGGACCAAGAGAGGAGGAAAGAGATGAGAGAAGAATTGAGATTCGTAGGCACAAGGTATCCCAGCTCCTCACAGGGAAGATGCTCACTTTGTATTGCAAACATGTAATAATAAAAATTGAAAAATATTGCTCAACAGGAAAAATAATTTTCTAGAAAGGCTACAATTATTTTTTCAACATTTTTAAAGAAAACATTGATTTTCTATGAATCAGCTCTGTGTCCTGATTCTTGATAGGTCACTTGAAAACTGAGAGGTCAGAAGGGAAGATGAGAACAGAAGATCTTCCGAATAGTGTTTTGAGATGATCCTGCTAGGCGCTGTGATAATTGCCCTGGATATTATTGTTACTTGTAGTGCTGGATTTGTGGTGCTTAAGTAGAGAAATGCTGCAGATTGAATTCCTGCCTAGTTTGGTTTGGCACTGACCTAGCAGCATAATGGGAACGAAGGAACTAAACATTATTCAGTTTATATGGACAAACTTGATAATGCAAAAAGTATAAAATGGGGGTTAGGACCATGGGTCAAAACTTAGAATGACTGAGTTCAGATTCTGTTGGTACAATTTAAAGAAAACTGTTGATCAATGTAAACTTTTCCATTTCCCTATCTTCAGGGACAAAATCATAATGAATGCATAATGAGTGCTTGTGGTACTTGAAATAATCTATATAATATAGTTAATATAGCCTTTGGCACTATTCAAGTAGAAGTCAAATAAAATCAGTGTGTATGTTTACCCAAGTTCTTAAAACTAGAGCTATAGCTGTCACCTTAAAAATAAAATTCCGAGTCAAAAGTAATGACTCCGACAAATGCATGAAAAGTTCCTTGAATGTTTGTTTATTTAAGGCATATGGTTGATTCTTGGAGTGAAGCCCAGAGTGAATTTGCAATGACAATGTAAAGGGATGCCATAAATCTAAATTTGGAAGAGGAAAGGTGAATAGCAAAGGAGGCCAAACTTATAGTAAAAATTCCATTTATTATTTTTCCTTTTGAAAGGCTCTAAGGGCTAAATTCATCTTCCAAAGTTTTATACTTGGCCTGGATAATCTGTTTCATTGCCCTTTAGAACACAGAAATGTGGCAAGACATATGAATTCAGCTTTTTTGCAGAACAAATCAAAACCAGTGAAGCTTTTGCATTGGCCCCTGTCTAAGCTTGGTAGATGAGGGTTATATGTTATTTGATCTAGTTCTGGGTTTTAGAAAGTAATCTCAAAGCTGCTATGGGAAGAGAACTTTTCTCTGGTGACCCTCACCTCTTTGACATGATTTCATTTCCTCTCCCAAGCTCAAGTGATTCAGTGTCTTTTGCCCTTGTCCTCTCCGTAGGCTGCCAAGCTCACATAGTAAGGTCTAACTACAAAAGCTTGGGCTGCTGCCCTTGCTGATTGTGCTGTTAGCTCTTCGTTTTCACCTTGACCATCCTAAAACATGCACATGAGTTTGCAATATAAAATATAAGTACATGTTGTCCAAAGGAAATCCACAAATTAATTATGCTAGTGGTTCTTCTTTCTCATGCATGAATTTTACATAGTACTACACATACAGCCATCTAGACTGCTCCAGTGCAAACCTTTAAAGCTGTAAAAAACATCATTTCAAAATGTCACTTGCTTATGTAAGGAACTAAACAGGAATCAATATGAAAATATTTCATCACTTTGCTTTAAAGGAAAGTAACTAAGTCATCTCTGTAGTGTATTTGTGTAATATTTTTTTTCCAGGAAACAAATAATAAAGTCTTTGTCCAGTGAGTAAAAATGGGAGCTGGATGCTGACCCACTATATACCATGGAAGTGGCGCAACTGGGCTCTCTGTGATCA
This sequence comes from Petromus typicus, assembly GCA_004026965.1. Lineage (NCBI taxonomy): Eukaryota > Metazoa > Chordata > Mammalia > Rodentia > Petromuridae > Petromus > Petromus typicus. The sequence goes on along the minus strand of PVIR01012750.1, from coordinate 11,833 downwards.
TTTCTCTTACTGTTGTTCTTCGAGACATTCAAATCACCACTGGCACTGTTGGGAAGTGTCCAGACATGTATAACATCAACACTTGTTGCTTAGTATCCACGGAAGGTTGGTTCTGGGATGTCAGAGGATATCAACACCTGAGATGTTCACGTTCACCATGTGAAACAGTATTGTATTTGCATACAGCTGTCAGACATTCTGCTGCACGCTTCAAGTCATCTCTAGGATGCCTAGAATATCTACAATGGAAGTATTATGTACATAGTTATATCTATTGTATAGAAAATAATGACAGAGGAGCGAATGTCTGTCATGTTCAATGCAGACAGTTTCTTTTCCAAAATATTTTTGGCCCTTGGCTTGTTCCACACATGTGGAAACCACAGAGATGAAGGGCTTAGTGCACTTGATGTACATAGTCTGTTCCCGATCCTTTCTTCTGTTATCTTTGGCTTATCCTAACTTTTAAATGTATCTTTTCCTGTTTTACACACTCTTTTTAAAAAATATTTCCTAAAGTTTTAGAATGAAGCACGAGGGAATAAATGGCAAATCAAAGAAAAATCCTATTAATGTGACCTACTGGTTTATCTTGGTCTCATATTTGAATTTTAAAATAAAACCCCAAACCACATTTCTCTTGGTAATAACACAGCACCTCTGACAATCCCTCCTAAATTAATCCATGAGCTTATTGAATTCTGCTTTTAGTAACAAATACTACACTGTATGCTATATAGTGGTATATAAACAGACATGCACTTTTGTGGAGCACATAGTTTATATAAGTGGTATTTTCTACTAATTAATCACTATTGTGTCTTCATCAGTATTTTCTCTTCACTCTAATTTGCACTAATAAGTAAAGTTTAAACTTGTGATACCTTTGTTATTGACATGTCTCATCTAACAAATAGCACAGCATGCTGCAAAAATCTTTCAGTTTTATGTTGCAAGTTGCTAGGATTATCAATATAAGTAACACTACCTAGGGATCCACCTTCATATAATTCTCCAATAAATTCCTGTCCCTGTTACTATAATGGTTTACAGGATAAAACTGATTGTCTTTTGGCCATTATAAAAGGAACTTCCTCTGAGAAAGTTATAGATAATCACTGGTACTCTATAAATCATAGCTGAAGATTAAACAAATCAGTGAGGGTGTATGTCTTTGTACATATGTCTGATGTGATATTTATAAATAGGCAGCAGTAGCTCCATCCTAATTGTCTTAAGCACACCTATTTATTTCTTTTCTTTCCTCCTCATTAGAGCATTTAGTTATCTACTTGAACAGGAGCATGACACCTGCCAACTAGTGTTGCCATCAAAAGCTTTTATTAAGCACATAATTGGATGAGGTAGCACGGAGTTGCTGCACCAAAGGAGCTGTACACCTGGAAGGTCCAGGTTTTGTTCCTGCTGGAGATGATTCTTTACAGCTAATCCCCATATTTGTGGAGAAAATACTGAGTTTTTGCTGGTTTCATAGGTCAAACACTGTTGGTGTTGTGTGTATCTAGTGTGCATTCCTTTGCACTGAGAGTTATTTGAAAGTAGCCTTTTTCTTTCTCTGATTCTTTTATTTTCATAATAACTTTTGTTCTGATTTCTGGTGTCTCTGATTATCTCCCTCTTTAAATCTTTTAAAAAACTTTTTTTGGAGGGAAATTCATAGGACATTATGTTCAGGTTGGTGTTTATCTAACTGTTTGTTCAAATACAACTGAGAAAATTATCTTTGAAAATGAAATCCAAACACCTTTCTAGCAGCCACAATACTGCACGATTCCTGGAGGCGCCTGTATCCCCAGTGACTCTGACCCCATGTCAGAACGAACTAGTCACCCACTCTCTGCCACTGGCTGCTTTACATTCCAGCCTCCTCTGTAGATCATGCCTTCACCCCGTGTGGCTATGGTTGACATTTTCTTTCCATTCTGCTTTATCCAGTCAGTTGTTCTCATCGGTTACACTATTTTGTTCTTTCTGTCACTCAAGAAAAAAATTAGTTGTAAAATTACACTGATCTTTTAATCAAAAATTCATGGGTATCTATCTAGTTCTCTTTCTTTCTAATTCTACTGCTCTTAGTTTTGTTTCATTATTAATTTGTGTCTAGAATCTACAGTCCCACTTGCTTAATAGAGCCCCTCTCTTTTTCCCTAGTTACCCATTGTTAAAGACCTGTATAAGTAAATTAGCCAGCGGCTTCAACTCAAAGAGCTTCCTTCTTCTTCTTCTTTCTCCACTCAATCCTGTGGAACTCAAATTATTATTTTCCAAAACAGTTAGTAGAGGTTTAAGCTTTATGCTGTATGCATCTTGTTTCTTTCTCACCTGCAACACCATGACAATCACTAAGCCTCTGACCAAGAAATAAGGGCGTGTTCTTTCCTAAAATCCGAATTCTCATCTCCAACACCTTCCCACCAATTGCTACCTATCAAGCTCAGTAATGAGTTCTATCTGGTCTCTTTCCCCTTTCTTTCTTATTTATGAACACGATTTCCCTCTCTTTTCAGTTACCTAAGCCCAAAGCCTTAGCTCAAGCCTTAAACCTCCTTCTGCCTCAGTCCCACACCCACTAATCATCAAATTCTGATGCGAGGGAACAGTATCCCAGGAGTTCTTTACTTTTTCCAAATCCATTCTCAGTGCTGCTATTTCAGTTTGAATTCCTTGTTTGTACGACTGGAATGGACCCCACTGCCCTGCCCTGTCTTTAGTCTTTCTCCCTCTCATTCATTCTCCACAGTGCTACGTAGTGACTCTTTATTGCCCTGGGAAACCAGCTCTGCAATTTCTTGGTTTAAAACTGACATTGGTTACCAACAGCTATTACGGTAATGTTCAAAAGCCATTTCCTGACCCTTGCTTCCTTCAAGCCTCACACCTCTCCAGTTTTTTCCTTCTCCTTTCCCCCTAACAACCCTTGTAGTAAGGGTGACTGATTCCTCAGAGACCCTTTCTCCACATTATTTTCCAACAACAAAAATGGTCACAGTAGTCAATGATTATTTCTGCTTTTTAAATTGCTCTATCTAGACTTGGTGTCTGCCACAGGTGTCTTGCTTGGATGGACATGAAGCCAACAGGGAGATGAGGGCAAAGCCAGGAGGGACTTCTAAAAAGCACCACTGGGAGCCTCAGGCATTGCTCCTGGAGCATCCCTGTCTTGCAGGATTCCTTCCTGATGACCCACACATTTCCTCACTGAGAGAGCCAGTTGAGTCTAGTTATCTCCACTGCTTGCATCTGAAGGTGTAATGATAAGGAGTCTCTCCAGCTTTTTACCCTTTCTCTTTCCTCAGATTTATGACTCTAATGAGAATGCTTTTTGTGGAGCCTCAAGGTCTCAAAACAGGCAAGACTTTCCTACATGTCCAAAATATATATATTAGAACTTGTCTTGCCTAGATATTAAAGCTTGTCACTTCCTTTAAGATTACGTCTGTATTACCTTCAGCAGTCCTGTTCTGGACTCATCAGGGACACTTCTTTCATACCTGTTTTGTGCTAAGTTGTCTTGGATAGTTGAATATGAAGAAATAAAACCAGTGAATTCCTGGAGATGTAATCCCATCATGGAGATTAAATTCTGGTGAAAAAGTCACCAATAAACAAGGAAGTAAAAGGAATAATGATCGCATGAAAAGGTACAATTTAAAGTCAGAGAAAGCTTCCCTAAGGAAAGCCGTGAGTGACATAAATTAATAAGCCCAAGGGTTTGTCCGAGAGGAACGTTACAGGATGTTACCAGATTCTGGGGTGCTAGAGTCTCAGCTAAGTAAAACTAAAAGTGATAAAGACGAAATATAAAAGTAAGAGTCTACAGTCTCAGGCAGGCTATCTTGAGGAGTCCTCCAGGGAGCTCTCAGGGGCTGCCTTCTCTCTCATATGATCTCTAACACGGACGTCACACACCCAGGTCATCCAACCAGAAGCCCGCTGCAGCTCTCATGTGAGAAGTCCGCGGACAGGGGTCTGAGAATTATTTCGCGTATGTGTGTTCTGAAATCTGACCAGGGTTCCCCTTGCCAGTTGAAGCTTCACTATATCCGCTTATCTCAAAGGGGCAGAACTTTGGGTGAAATGGCCTTGAGGAACAAACTGGGCGCTCTGAGGAACCATCCAGTGCCCAGTGGGGCTGGACCAGAGTAAGCCAGAGCTAGATAACTAGCAAGTCACCTAGGAACTGTTCAGTGGGATCTTGTAGACACGGAAATTTAGACTATTTACAATGGAGTATTTTCAGCAGAAGAATGAGATGATTCCGGCTGGCTTTTCAATGTATCACCCGGTCTGTTGGGTAAAGCAAAGGGCTACAGAGGGAGGCGAACCACCGACTACAGGAACTACTGACCATAGTTATTGTCCAGGAGACACCTGGTAGTGATGACTAGGACCAAGAGGTATGGCAGTTGCTAAGAGACGTTGCCTTACTCACTGCCTTGCTGAGGAAGAACAGCATTGGATTCTGGAACCGACCGTCAGGTTCTCTCTGCCACCTGCGCCAGCTCCAGCTCCAGTGCATTCCATTATAGGACATTGTGCTCATAAACCATTCACTGACCTTCGAATGCACAAAAGAAAAGTATTGTTCAAATATGAGAGAGCTGCCTGGTTAAAGGAGAAAGGGAGAGATGATGTCACAGGAGAGGAGACAGGGATGAAGCAGGGAAATTGTTACAAAGACGAAGTCTGGGGTAGGCTTCTGCTCTGAGACAATTGGCTGGAGCCTTGGATCAGGTTTGAGTTCTGCATGGACTTTCAGTTCCACTTCTGTATGGCCCACAGTGTAAATTCTGTGACCAGGGTCCTATCTTTCCCCATGACCTTCTCTTATTAGCACAGGTTTACCTTCTATAAACCTTTATGCTTGAATGTATCTGTGCTTCTTGCCTCCAGAAACCAGAATCTTGGGTAGCACATAGTAAGTACTTCAGGATGTGCAAAGTGGCACCCTTTGGATGTGGACATATAGTGAGTGGGAAGCACTCAGATTCCAGCAGAGATCTTACACCATGCATTCCACAGCCTCTAGAAGTCTCGCCTGTGATTTCAAACATGTTCTCTGCTCCAAATATGTTCTCTTCGAAAGCATCATTTTCATGATTTGGTTACTCCTCTGTTTGAGAAATATCAAATAACTCAGAAATGTAAAAACAAAGAAGTTGAATGGCTGCTCACCTCCATGTGAGATGCCTTCAAACAGATTACCTGTGCTGTCCTTGGTTGCTCAACTAATGGCAGATAAGGAGACAATGCAACACTGGACAGCCACCGTTAGATGAATTTTCTGTCTTTGCGCATGTCTAAGTGTTGAAGACTGTCAAGTATTATATTCTGGAAATAATTTTCTGCATGGAAGAGATGAAGCATTCAACGTATTCTATTTCTTGGTTACCTGTGAGTGAAGAAGTGGTTTAGTTGGTGGTGGGAATAAAAGCTGAAATACATAGGTAGAATTTTATAGATAAAATTCTGAGTAAGAAGAAACTGATTAAGTAGCATCTGTGAGCCAGAGGAGAGATGGTAGGCAACTGGGCAAGAGTAGGAGTTACAGGAGAAGCAGGATGAAACAGGACCTAGTACCACAGGAGCTGGTCCTTTCTGCTGGGGGACAAAGCCATATCCTGGTCTGTAAGCAATGCTGGGTACATCAGTCCCCAGACAACTTTCTTGTGATGAAGTCTGCATGTTCAATGGTGGAGTATGTGTTGCTTCCTTAGGAAAGGTAAGACTCAAGGCAGCCTCGCAAGCACAGTAGCAGGTTCTCTGAGGATAAGGGCTCTGTCTTGTAAATTTTGTATCCCCAGCACTTAGCATAATACCTGGTAAAAAGGAGTACTTGATAAGTGGATGAATCATTCACAGTTAGTGAGCAAAGTGAGAAAGTAAGATATAGAAGGGAAGAGTGTAGATACATCTTCTACTAAATCAATTTTTAAAAATTAAAATACATTATTTCAAGAGCCTTTGCTACAAGAATGAAGTTACTGCATTACACCTATGAGAGCTTATCAAGACTAACACAAGCTTTCTTGTATAAGGAGGTTTAAAAAGTATTTTCAACCTGCTCCGGCATTAGAGGCAAATGTGTTCTGAATTGCTCTGAAAGCTCATAGTGAAATAAATATAAAGCAATTGTAACAGTCACTTACAAAGTGAGCTCAAGCAGAGTTTTCAACAGATGCAGGAATCCTACTGACACACTTGATAGAGGGAGTGTCTTCAATGGACATATTCAGATGAGCTTCCTTCCATCAGGCAGCACAGCTAGTGGGCAACGTGCTCTCCCCAACTTCTGCACTTTGGCATCTTTTCATGGGCTCCAGGGAGCCCCAGGTCAAACTTGTGGATCTTTTATCATTGTATCAACTCAAATGAGTGGAATTCAGTTATTTAGATTTCTAGATCTTAGATGCTTTGTCATTAATGATAGATACTTGTTTCTCTTTTGAGTGACAAGCCCCATCTGCAGAAGATAACACATTAGTCTGCCCCTGAAAATGCACAATATGTGAAGGAGTTGTTTGGTGCTCGACATTGGGAGTGCTAAGGATTACTTACATTCAGTGACCTTTAAGAAGTGGGGGGCTATTAATATTCACAGGCAAATGACCTTGCTAGAGAAAAAGTCACAATGCCTTTTAAAATTTTTTCAAACCTATACACGGAAGAGCAGTAAAAATTACAGAAAGGCAGTCAGTAAATTGACTCGTAGTTATTCAGTATTACATCATCATCTAACTTTGTGGTCTGCAAACTACAGGAAGTACGAAAGGGAATTCTTGTCAGCAAAACAACTTTCCCCCTGCTAATTGGTATTATTGTGGAGCAAGTGAGAGGTCGTTCTACTGTGTGAGATTGATGCTAACTCATTAATGAATCTGGGTTGTCACTGTTAGAAGAAAGACTGAAAGACTGTCCGGTCTCACCATCTATCTCAAATTTACAACATGGCCTAACAATTTTGCTGTTTACTAGGAGTGAATTGTTTCCTGACATTGTATTACTATACATTTCTAGGCAGTGTAGACAAATCAAATACAAGAAACAAGACAAAACCATACCAAACCAAACTAGCCCAATAACACTTTCAATGGAGAGTGATGAGCCAGATTTCTGCAAGCTAGACGAGACCTCTGTGGTTGATGAACATAATGTTGCCCCATGAACCTCATGATCAGCAAGATCCACGACCTAAATAGAACTAAAGACTTAGCCCCACGGTGTTCAGTAAAGACTAGTACAGAGTCACCCTGAAGGGGAGGCCGGCGCACACAGCAGGATTCCAGGATATACTTTTTTTCTGTCTGGTAAGCCCTCAGTAGGACTGGATAAGGAGATATGGAGATGCATTAGCAGTTTAGCAAGACTGGATGATAGAATTAATAAAAGATTGACATGCTGTCAATGAGAATTCAGGAAAGTCTTCCTGTCAGAATGTTCTAGTAATCTTCTTTGAAATAGTCTTGGTTGTTGTACTGTTCTTCCCAGCACAGGATTTTAATGAGACACAGAGAGGGCCTCTTAATTCTTTCAGTTGGCTAAAGCAATTACAGGAATAGTAACATCAGGAAACCTACATGTTACCTGTAAGTGCCAAGGACCTCTGATTGTTTCATGGAAGGTTTTACAAGGAAATAAGAAAGATTAGACACCCACTCCCATCTATCTGACTTGAAAGTCCATCCTATAAACTACAGCAATATGCTTTCTTTCAGGCAACATGATTTATATATTAAAAATAATGTGCAGTTAGCTTTCTGTAATAAAATGAAAATATTTCCATGAAGTATATTCACATGCAAATAGGTGCTAGAGAGCATGTGGTAACCTCTCAGTCCCGAGCGTGGAGCTACCAGGGGACGAAGGAACCTTTCAGATCCGGAGTCCATTGGGAGGGGCTTAGGACCTGTGGGCGTGGCCTGGAGGGGGGCCAGGGGCCTATCCTCTTTCTTTCCCACTGTTCTTCCTGTCGCATGAGGGGAACAATTTTCCTTGGCTGTGTGGTTTAGACTTGATGAGCTGCTCATGTCGAAGGTCCAGTTTAATGAGGCCATGTAAGGGAGGACTCCAAAACCACGCACCAAAATAAACTTATAAGTTAATTTCCTCGGGTGGCTCTGTGTATTGGTACCACAGTGTGTGATACAGCAGGCGATGTGTGCTTTCCATGTGAACACCAGAAGCTACAGGTGTGACAGATGAAGACAACAGGAGCAATGCCAACAGTAACTGTTTCCATAGAGAGTGCTTAGCTGATCACGAAGTATCTTCATGTACATTTTTATCCATTTAACCTTTCTAACAACCCAGCTGAGGCTCAGAAATATCAAATATCACAAACCTAATAAACAGAATCAATGAGACCCAGACAGAAATTTGCAAATAGTTTTCCAGTTGGTCAGCTCCTATGGCCTATATTTAGATCAAGAGACAGGACATTTTGAGATCGAATCATATTAGACCAAGTCATATGTGATGCAGCTACAGCTACTTCAATGTATGCAATTTATGTCTTGGGTAGCGATGATATCGGGTTGAAGTTTAAGAAGAGTCTGCAGTGATCAGATACTGATTTAAAGGGAGGATCCTCTGGTTTTAGAACAGCAAAGTGAGCACACTGAACTCTAATGTGCTCCGAGAAACTTAGAAATCAAAGTTTCTATGCTTATGTGTTCATGTGTCTATATGTACATGACTGTATAAAATATATATATTCTCTAGAAAGAAAAGAAGGAAATTCTCCAAATTGTCATGAATCCTTAAATTATAAATGAGATCATACTTTAAAGAGATCAAAAACAACCTCCAAGATGTGCAGAAGCCCACAAGAGAGCCATACCATCAAACGTGAGGACAATATCAGCTGTTCTTCTAGGAAGTGGTGGGAATACAAGTGCAAGGGACAGTTGGAGATTAATTAGTTGGGTTATTGTAATAAAATCTGTAGCTGAGTCCTTAGAGATTCTTTCTTTCACACACACACACACACACACACACACACACACACACACACACACACCACAATATTTAGTGCTGGCAAGCTTTACCGAAGATATCTATTTCTAAAAGAAGAAATTTTGGGGACAGAGAGCCAAGTGTTGGTGACAGGTGGAAGAACAGAGCTGTTAAGCCCAGAAGACCAGGTGCACAGACAATGCAGCAAGGGTGTGCTGCTTTCCCAGCACTCCTCTGAGGACCATGGAGTCCAACTCTCCTGCTTTTTCCTTTATACAAAGAGGCAGCTGTCCATCTGCAGAGATCACAGCAGAGATAAATTCAAAGTCAGGAATAAGAGACGGAGAAAGGCACACAATCAGAGCAAGACACAGGGTTTAGAGAAAAACTGAGCTAATAAAGTATTAACAACAGAATGACAAAGATAAATCTAATATTATCAAAGATTAGGGAAAGTACTGCACCCAGGAAATAAATTGCAAGCAGTTAAAAGAAAGAACTAATTCAAAATTCTGTACTTGTATCTGATTAAAATAAACACACAGAAAAGAGAAAACTAGGAATAGAAGAGAATTTCCTTAGCCTGATGAAATTATTTAACAGAAGCATGTTAAATAACAGATAGTTTAAACATAACAGTTTAAACCAGGACTAAAACAAGAACACAACTTGCAGTGGTTACCACTGCATTGTACTAGAAAAGGAAACAGGTGAAAAAAATGTGTAATGCTTAGAGAGGAAGAAACAAAAACTGTGATTAATCATAGGTAATGTAATTATTTTCCTAGGCAAATGATAATGAATAGCTGGCTATTGAAAGTACATGAACTAGTCCAGAAATGGTTCCAATAAAATATCAACATACAAAATCAGTGGCTTCCCTAAGTCCAAGCAACTACCACTTAGCAAATTCCATTGGTAGTAATGAAGACATCAATGAGGTAACAGGAAATGCATTTGAGAAGAACAGAATACTTGTTATCATCACTGTGATCATTAATTGTTGTAAACTTGAATCAGAAATGCCCAGCAGATCGGTTTGGCACACTTACGAGTGTGTCTGGATGGTGGGCTTAGTGATGAGTGAAAGATCACCTTGGGTGTGGGTGGCACCAACTAGTAACTCTGTGGCCTCTGTTTTCTTAGGAGGAGGTACAGTCTTCTCCACTACCTTTGGACTTGTGCCTCTAGACTTTCAGCATAGATGCTTGGGCTTGCTGACATGGACCCACATGGGACTCTGCACTGAGCTCCAGGCCTCTGATTTTTAACTGGATCCTTCAGATCTCCAGCTTGTGGCAGGCTCTGCTACACCCTTCCATGCCTGACACTGCAGGTGCCCATGGTAGGCCTACCTTGTAAATCTCTAAATCAATTTATAAATACCTTATAAATCCATTTCCATTCCTCTAGTGAATACTCATACATGGAGAACATATTTACATTCTATATAGGTAAGTAGTCATATATACAATATATAGGGGAAATTAAGTAACATAATATATCATTTCAAATCTGATTGACAAAAATGTAACCATTGGCAAGAACAGGAGGAATAATTAAAAACTGATGGTGAGAATGTAAACTGATATTATCAACTTGAGAAAAGAATTTTCCAATAGCCAATAAAGTTTAAAATATTTACACCTAGGGTTTCTACTTCAAGGCATTTATCCTTGAAAACATTTTGGACCTGTGGAAAGAATGTTCATGACATTATTTATAGAAGTGAAGTATTACTTACTATTTTTAAAATGTCTTTTTAAGTGCAACATAGATCACATTAAACAGGAATGGAAACATCTACTTGGAGTGCCTCGGTGCAGTAACAGGAATGCTATAGATTTAAGTGTAATAACAAGATGGCTTCAAAAACAATGCTGAACAAAAATACTAAAGCAGTAATATATGCTACATACAGTGTTATAGTTTTTAATAATTTATATAAACTTCTTCAAAGCTATATACTTTTGTACAGAGATCTGATTGTTATGGTTTAGATGTGAAATATTCCCCAAATACCTATATGGCTTGGTTGCCAATCAGTGGTGCTGTTGGGAGATATGGGGATCTTTAAAAGCAGGGGCCTAGTGGAAGGAAGTGAGGTCATTAGAGGCGTGGCTTCAAAAGAGATCTTGGACCCTGGACCCTTCCTGTCTCCCTCCTGGGTGCTATGAGGTAAGCAGCTGTGCTTCACCATGATGTATTGCCTCACTACAGACCCAGTGCAATACAGAAAACCAAAAACAAACTGAAATCTCTGAAATTAGGAGTCAAAATAAACCTTTCCTCCTTGTAAGTGATTTATCTCAGGTATTTGTCACTGTGACAGAAAGCTAACACAATGTTTAAATATAAGAATATAGTGTCCTTCACTACCTATAAAAGATAGAGAAGAAAATGTAATTGATGGAAGGTAGTGGTGGTGAAAGTAAGTTTTAACTTCTGTATTGTTCTATTTGCATGTTCTTTAAGGTTTATTTTCAAACATGTTATACAATACAATATTTTCTGTGCAGAAACTTTTGAGTCTGATGTAGTCTTATTTGTTGATTCTTGATATTATTTCCTATGCTTTTGGAGTCCTCTTCAGAAGAGCTTTGTTTGCATCTACAGCTTTCATCTTTTGTTGTCTTCTAGCTCTTTTAATATTTTGGTTTTATATCTAGATTTTGAACACATTTTGACATGATGTTAGTTCAGAGTGAGAAATGAGTATCCAGCTTCACTTTTCTGCATGTTGATCTTCAGTAATTGTCTTTGCTTCAGTGTAGATTTTTGGCTCTGTTGTCAAACATCTGTTGGCTGGAGGTGTTTGGGTTTATTTCTGTCTCTCCTATTCTTCTCCACTGGCCCA